>PVIU01006734.1:0-27257 GCA_004026605.1 Ondatra zibethicus
GTTATTGTTCTCTCAAGGTCTATGAAGAATTTTGTTGGGATTTTGATGGGGATTGCATTGAATCTATAGATTGCCTTTGGTAGAATTGCCATTTTTACTATATTGATCCTTCCAATCCAGGAGCATGGGAGATCCTTCCATTTTCTGGTATCCTCTTCGATGTCTTTCTTCAAGGTCTTAAAGTTCTTGTCAAATAGATATTTCACTTCCTTGGTTAGTGTTACCCCAAGATACTTTATGCTGTTTGTGGATATCGTGAAAGGTGATGTTTCTCTGATTTCCCTCTCTGTTTCTTTATCCTTTGTGTATAGGAGTGCTAATGATTTTTTTGAGTTGATCTTGTTTCCTGCCACATCACTGAAGGTTTTTATCACCTGTAGAAGTTCTTTGGTAGAGTTTTCGGGTTCACTTATGTACACTATCATATCATCTGCAAATAATGAAAGTTTGACTTCTTCCTTTCCAATTCAAATCCCCATTATCACCTTATTCTGTCTTATAGCTATTGCTAGAACTTCAAGCACTATATTAAAGAAATATGGGGAGAGTGGACAGCCCTGACTTGTTCCTGATTTTAGTGGAATCGTTTTGTGTTTCTCTCCATTTAATTTGATGGTAGCTGTCAGCTTGCTGTATATTGCTTTCATTATATATAGACATGAATCTTGTATCCCTAATATCTCCAAGACCTTTATCATGAAGGGGTGTTGAATTTTTTCAAATGCTTTTTCAGCATCTAATGAAATGATCATCTGTTTTCTTATTCTCTCAGTTTATTTATATGATGGATTACATTGATAGATTTCCATATGTTGAACCAGCCCTCCATCTCTGGGATGAAGCCTACTTGATCATAATGGATGAGTTTTTTGATGTGTTCTTGGATTCCGTTTGCCAGTATTTTATTGAGAATTTTTGCATCAATGTTCATAAGTGAGATTGGTCTGTAATTCTCTTTCTTGGTTGCATCTTTGTGTGGTTTTGGTATCAGGGTAACTGTAGCTTCATAAAAGGAATTTTCCCATGACCCTTCTGTTTCTATTATGCAAAACACCTTAAGGAGTGTAGGTATTAGCTCTTCTTGGAAGTTCTGCTAGAATTCTGCATTTAAACCATCTGCTCCTGGGCCTTTTTTTGGTTGGGAGGTTTTTGATGACAGCTTCTATTTCCTCACGACTTATAGGTCTATTCAAATTGTTTAACTGGTCTTGATTTAATTTCGGTATATGGTGTTTATCTAAAAAACTGTCCATTTCTTTTACATTTTCCAATTTTGTGGCATACAGGCTTTTGTAGTATGACCTAATGATTCTCTGAATTTCCTTAGTGTCTATTGTTATGTCCCCTTTTCATTCCTGATCTTGTTAATATGAGTGTTCTCTCTCTGCCTTTTGTTTAGTTTGGTTAGGGGTTTGTCGATCTTGTTGATTTTCTCAAGGAACCAGCTCTTCGTTTCCTTGATTCTTTGGATTGTTTTCTATTTCTCTATTTTGTTGATTTCAGCCCTCAGTTTGATTATTTCCAGTCTTCCACTTCTCCTGGGTGAGTCTGCTGCTTTTTTTCCTAGAGCTCTCAGGTGTGCTCTTAAGTCACTAATGTGTGCTTTCTCCATTTTCTTTATGTGGGCACTAAGTGCTATGAATTTCCTCTTAGCACTGCTTTCATAGTGTCCCATAGGTTTGGGGTATGTTGTGTCTTTATTTTCGTTGAATTCAAGGAAGACTTTAATTTCTTTCTTTATTTCTTCCTTGACCCAGGAGTGGTTCAGTAGTTGACTGTTCAGTTCCCATGAGTTTGTAGGATTTCTGGGGGTGGAATTGTTGTTAAATTCTAACTTTACTCCATGATGATCTGAGAAGATACAAGTGGTTACTCCCATTTTTTTTTATCTGTTGATGTTTGCTTTGTTACTGAGTATGTGATCAATTTTCAAGAAGGTTCCATGAGATGCTGAGAAGAAGGTATATTCTTTCCTGTTTGGGTGGAATGTTCTATAGATGTCTATTACGTTCACTTGATTCATTACATCTGTTAGTTCTCTTATTTTTCTGTTAAGTTTCTGTCTGGTTGACCTCTCCATGGGTGAGAGAGGAGTTTTGAAGTCTCCTGCTATTAGTGTGTGGGATTTGATGTGTGCTTTGAGTTCTTGTAATGTTTCCTTTATATGTATGGGTGCTTTTATATTAGGGGCATATATATTCAGGATTGAGACTTCATCCTGATGGATTATTCCTGTTAAGAGTATAAAATGTCCATCTCCATCTTTTCTGATTGATTTTAGTTTGAAGTCGATTTTGTTCGATATTAGTATCACCACACCAGCTCATTTCTTAGGGCTGTTGATTGAAAAACCTTTTCCCAACCCTTTACTCTGAGATAATGTCTGTCTTTGTGGTTGAGGTGTGTTTCTTGTAAACAATAGAATGTTGGATCCTGTTTTCGTATCCATTCTCTTAACCTGTGCCTTTTTATAGGTGAATTGAATCTATTGATATTAATTGATATTAATTCCCAGAGGTTATTAACTGCGGTTATTTTTTTTGGGGGGGGTTGTAGAGTTTGTGTGTTTCCCTTCTTTGAGTTGTGCCAGTGGAGGGCTGTTAGATGTCTGTCTTATTATGGTTGTTGTTTGCTTCCTTTAGTTGTGGTTTTCCTTCTAGGACTTTCCGTAAGGCTGGGTTTGTAACTATGTATTGCTGAAATTTGTGTTTATCCTGAAATATCTTGTTTTCTTCATAGATGGTGAATGAAAGCTTTGCTGGGTATAGTAGTCTGGGCTTGCATCCATGGTCTCTTACTGTCTGCAGCACATCTATCGAAGACCTTCTGGCTTTCATGGTTTCCATAGAGAAGTCACGTGTAATTCTGATAGGTTTACCTTTATACATTACTTGGCCTTCTTCCTTTGCAGCTCTTAGTATTCTTTCTTTATTCTGTATGTTTTGTGTTTTGGTTATTATATGGCAAGGGGATGTTTTTTTTTTTGATCCAGTCTATTTGGTGTTCTGTATTCTTCTTGTACTTTCATAGGCATATCCATCTTTAGGTTGGGAAAGTTTTCTTCTATAATATTTTGAATATATTTTCTGGGCCTTTGATCTGTGCTTCTTCTCCTTCTTCTATCCCTATTATTCTTAGGTTTGGTCTTTTTATGGTGTCCCAGATTTCCTGGGTGTTTTGTCTTAAGAATTTGTTGGATTTGTTGTTTCCTTTGATCAATCAGTTCATTTTCTCTATAGTATCTTCAGTGTCTGAGATTCTTTCTTCTATCTCTTGTATTCTGTTGGTTATACTTGTCTCTGCAGTTCCTGCTCATTTACCCGTATTTTCCATCTCCAGCCTTCCCTCGGTTTGTGTTTTCTTCATTGCCTCCATTTCAGTTTTTTAGTTTTGAACTGTTTCCATTACCTGTTTGATTGCTTTTTCTTGGTTTTCTAGCATATCTTTGAGGAATTTCTTCATTTCTTCTAACTTTTTGTTAGTTTTCTCACCCCTTTCTTCAAAGGAGTTTTTCACCTCTTCTTTAAAGGTCTCTATCACTTTCATAAAGTTATGTTAAAATTCTATTTCTTCTACTTCTTCTAGGTTAGGTTGCTCAAGATTTCCTGTTGCATACTCTCTGGTGTCTGGTGTTATCATGTTGCTTTTCAGGTTGTTGGAGGAATTCTTGGATTGGAGCCTGCCCATCTCTTCCTTTGATTGCTGTGAGGGGAGTCTCAGTGGGTGGGGAAGCTTGTACACACTCACCCCTCTGGATAGCTGATCTCAATTCAGGAAGAGGAAATCCCATCTGGACCTCCAATCTGTCTAGACCTCCAATTAGTCTGCACCTCTCATCTCAGCACAGCAAGAGAGAGCTGCTCACTTATTTTGGACTCTGCTTCTGGCTGCTAGACTCCTTACCTGGTCATGCAGAAGGCTATTGTCTAGGACGGTGATCTATAAGTTTTTCCCTTTAAATAAATAACCCTTTTATTAATCATAATTCCAGACTGGTGTGGGATTTTTTTGTGACTTACATCTTCAGCATTTCAGAGTTCCTCCAAGTTTGGAGGAGGATAGGTGAGTTTAGGAGCAGGATGGGTCTAGTATCTTGCAGGGTCCAGTGCGTGAGGGTGAATAATTGGGGAACCTACCTGCTGGAAACTCTCGTGCTGTCTGACTAGAGATGCTGAGGCAGCTGGGGCAGTGATCCATGGTTTTGCCCCACTATGGAGTCATAGAGGGTTGGGTTTCCACCAGCTGGCTGCTCCCTCACCTCTTGATCCTTTCTGTATTATAGCAAGCTGTGTTTCAGAGTTCCAACAAGGTTTCAGGAGGATAGGCAAATTTGGGGGCAGAATGGGGCTAGTAGCTTGCATGGTCCTGTTAATGGCAGTGGGTATTGGGGCAACTTACCTGCCCTTCTTAAAGTGTTACTATTTTTCTAAACATTTGTTTATTAAGTGAGTGATAGAGGTTGAAATGAAAGCCTGGATCTTTAAAGAACAAAGGAGAAATTAATGTTTTTATCTCACATATTTGATGGATCTGGTCATAATCTATTCTTTTCTCACCAACTTTTTATGGTATCCCATTCTCACCCATTCTCTTTTTCTATTCATTATAATGACCTTGTGCTACACCCAGTCAGGCAATGCCCTGGGCACAACTCCTTCATGATGATCAGGATGAGTCTGGCAGAAGGCCCTGATTATGAGGTCACAATGAGTAGTGCTGATATCACCCTCAATATATATGGTGGGGCAGCAGACAGCTCCTGCCAGTTATCACAGGCAGTTAAGGCAAAATAGGCCCCTAACCCAGGATTTCTCCAGCTTGCCTGCTGGATCCAGAAGCTAATGCTCCTCTTTGCCTGATGCCAAAGAAAGATGTTATAAGAGAATGACCATAAAAATCACATTCATTCTACTTTTTGGCATTGGATTTACCCCCATCTTTTTCTTGCTGAAGATACTGTGTGGGAGGAGTCTGTCCTAACATTAAAGTAACTCAATACATGAATAGAAGTATATTTTGAAAGACTACAGAAAGAAGAAAGGAACTTGGGAAAGAATATCAAATGCTGCCTGCCCTTTCCATAGAGCACAGATATTTGATTTCTTATGCATGACCTTCCCAAGCTTTCATCACTGAATCTAAAAGTTAGAAAGTAGACATAGGTTGCTACTTATCTGATAGACTTTCCATCGAATCTCTCACTCACAATGAGAGAACAGCAAAAATGAAAGTGCACATTTTCCACCACCACAGTCTCATCTTAAAATTGGCTACTTTCTCTTGACTTTTCTCTCTTCTCTGATGGTATCCTCTATAAATGTGAGTTCACTGGTATTGGTTGAAAGTAGAAAGTGAATTTATTTTATAGTAAAATTATGTATCCAGGCTAATATTGAACTTCCTAAGGAGAGAAGGCATTACAAGTTAACATTCACGATTTTTCTTGAATCTTTGCCTGAACAAAACATCTTTATTTTATTTTCTCATATTTTTAATAGGTTTTGTTTACTGATAGTTACCTGTTTGTGTTGAATTATTTTAATTTTATACAGTTTCATTTACTAAGTGTGCTTTTTAGTTAAAAAGTTTGTCTGTGTAAGTTTTCTTGAAAGCATGGATGTGAGACTTTTAAGCTCTATTTATTAAATTTGGGTTAGCATAAATTCAGATGACTTTTTGGTATGGATAATGTTAAAACTGCTATATGCTGGTTTTATTTATTAAAAAGCTGGCACTAAAATTGTATTATAAATCTCCCTTTGTTAGACCCATATTTTATTTAGTTAAAATCTATGCATGGGTAATTTAAAAAATAAGGCATAATTCCATTTTAAAGTTTGGATTGCCATTTTACTATAGTTAAAAAATAGATGCCACATGATTTCACCACCATCTTGATTAAAGGTGACCACGTAAAGTGGGGCTAACAAATCTCTAAGATAGTTTATATTGGGATAAATTTTTGCATGATGACTCATGTCCCTTTCTAAAAAAGTACTTTATTTTTGATATTCTTAATATTACAAAAAGACATTTAATTTTTTAAAATTTTTTAAAGCTGTGAGACATCTGTGCTATAAAATGTTTTATAATGTTAAGAGGCTAAAAATTAAATTCAGAGCCATAAGCACCAAAAGCTAACCAAAGACAAAATTGTTCTTTTCTTGTGATGCAGAAGACAATGACCTAACCAGTTTGATAGAAGGCTTGGAATAGCATCCAAGCCTATAAATCTCAATCTTTTGGAGGTTGTTGTACAGGGACAGTCTAGGACCACCTGCATGTCAGACATTTAAATTAAGATTCACAACATAGACAAAGCTGCAGTTGTAGCCTCCTTGTCTTTGCTAACTTTATTGGGTTTAAGCTATTTGGATAAACTGAGTCATAAACTTTTGTATTGATACTAAGAGGTTTAGACCTCTCTTCTAAAAAAAAAAGTCGTTTCTATGTCAATCACTCTGGAGTAATTAGAAATTCAATGGCCTTGTTAATGATAAAAAAAAAAACCAGGACACTCACAGGAAAGCTGGATAAAAACTTGTTCAATTGGTCTCCGTAGTTACCCAAGGGCAATGCTAGCTCTTAGACTCTATCCTGTTCCCATTACACCTTGGGACCTGTTCCTTGTCTTTGCAGGAGACAGCATTAACAGCTAGATATAAACTTGTTCTGTGTTTATCTTTGGAATGACTAATTCAGTTTCTTTATTAGCTTTAATTCAAAATCATTACAGAGTATGGAGTTCTAGTTTTGTAAAAGCTGCTAAGTTATTATAGACTGTTAAAAAAATACAAGTTGGTCAGTCATCCTTAAAGTACTGATATGATTAGTTACTGGAATAAGTCTTATTTAGTTCCCTGTCTATGTTTTCAAAGTCAAATTTAAAGCAAGTAATGAAAAACAAAATTTGTCTAAGCAGACATACTTAGGCAGCCCTCTTACTTCGGAGATGAATGCAGAATATGACATTTAAAATGATGGTTAAAAAGCTTATAATATTAGACAGAGACTCCAAGATCCTAGCAGTAACCCAAGGTCTCCAGAGCAGATTATGAGACACCATGATGTCTCCATCTGGATTATGATGATGCTGATCACTGGGCAATATGACCACCAGTGGAACACCAGCAGCCAGGACCCAGTCCAGACTGTGGACAAACAGCAGAACACTGGAGAATTGATTGTACCACTTTTGCCTAGACAAAATAAGGTCAGTTGTTTCTATGTCCCTCTTCCACAGAAAAAGAAAAAAGTTTACCTTATGGGCCTGGCTGATACAGTAAGACTGCTGTTCTGGATATTTCTGCCTCCAATGCTATGGAGACCTGGGTATAACTAACTGTATGTGGACTCTGGTCCCTGTCATTTTTGATAGATTTAAAAACTCTAAATGGATCACAGTGTTGGATAAATGTACATAGGCTTGGGAGAGAGAAGAAAAAGAGTACAGAGAGTCATAAAATAAATTTAATGCTTAAAAAAGGGTAAAGTCTTTAAAGAGACAGAGTACAGATAAGCATAGATTAAAGGGAGTAAAGAAAAATAAGCCACATAAAAATGAAATTGGCACAGCAAGAAAAAATATATATATTTGCTATGTGGATAAAAAGAGATCATTTTATTCCAAACCACCAAGGCTGTCTTTCTGGAAAAGAGAGAGAAGCAATAGGGTGGATTTCCAGCAATATATATGGAATAGGTACCTGGGAGGAGGGAAATTGGTAAGCTGGGTTTGAGGACTTTGAAGTATATAAATATTTCCTGAGACTACAAGCTAGCATAGATACTGATATGCTAATAGGCAACAGCAGTATATGTTAATCGCAGAGCTAGATGTCCCTTCTGCCAAATCACTATGCCTAATTTACATTATTATTGATACTATTGTTATTGTTTATTATTTTATTACATTTATGGGTTTTTTTGTTGCTGTTGTCAAGTGAGATGGGATTAATTTATGTAGCCTTGGCTGTCCTGGAACATACTATGTATTTAATATGGACCTAGTACTTATAGAGGTCAGTGTGCTTCTTACTGCCCAATGCAGGGAATAAAGAAATACATCATCTGGAATTAGAAAACACTATCCTGAGTGAGGTAAACCAGACCCCAAGAAATGAATATGGTATGTACTCACTCATAAGTGGATACTTGCTATAAACAAAGGACATTGAGCCTATAGTTCATGATCCTAGAGAAGCAAAGTAATAAGGTGAATCCAAAGAAAAACATATATAGATCGACCTAGAAATTGGAAACCGACAAGATCTCCTGACAAAGTATCAGCATGGGGGCAAGGCATAAAAGGAAGGGGAGTAGGGGAAAAGGAGGGAAGTACGGGAGGATTGAGAGGAACTTGAGGGAATGGGATTGTCAAGATGGAGGAAGGACAGATATGAGAGCAAAAACAGATGGAAACAGAGACAGAGACCCACATCAGAACACTGGACTGAGCTCCCAGGGTCCAGTTGAAGAGCAGAACGAATGAGAACATAAGCAAAGGGGTCAAGGTCATGAAGGGTTCATCCACTGAAACAGTCTACCTGAGCTAATGGGAGCTCACCAACTCTAGCTGGACTGGGAAAGAACAAGCATAGAACCAAACGAGTCCTTCTGAATATGGTTGATAGTTGCACAACTGGGGCAGACTGAGGGGCCACTGGCAGTGGAACTGGGATCTATCTCTATGCATGTACTGGCTTTTTGGGATCCTATTCTCTTTTGGTTGTATGCCCTGCTCGTCCTAGATGTAGTAGGGAGGGCCTTGGACTTTCCACAAAGAAAAGTGCCTTACCCTCACTTAAGACTAGAGGAGGGTGGGGTGGGAGGGTTTGTGGAGGGAATGGGAAGAGGGGAGGAAATGGGAATTTGGATTGGTATTTTTTTTAAAAAACTAATAAAAAAGAAATACATCATCACTTAAATAATTTTTTCTAATTGTTTATTTTTATTTCCTTCGTATATATGTTTTCCCAGAATGTACATTTGTGTATCTCATGAATGCCTGGTGCCTAGGAAGTCAGATAAATGCATCAGATCCTCTGCTATAGACAGTTGTGGTCCACCATGAGAATTCAGTAACCGAACCTGGATCGTCTAGCAGGAGCAGTCACTGCTAACAACCACTGAGCCATCTTTACAGCACCTTATTATTGTAAGTGGCAAGAACCCTATTATTTGCCCCAAGCTCACAATTGTTATCTTATGCATCCAGCTCCTCGTGTACAGATTATTGGACTGAGCCATTACCAGTGTCAATCACCTCAAAATGCAGGGTTTGCTTTAAATTTGTATTATGAGAGTCTGTCAGCCTACATAGTGTTGGCATTACAAGGTTTTTATACTAGCACTTGGAAGCAGAGGCAATCAGATCTCTCACATTGAAGCTATCCCTGTCTATCAATCTAGTTCCAACATACCCAGAGGCTACAGAGAGTAACTCTGCCTGAAAAAGGAAAACAAATAAAACCCACAAAACAATACAAAAAACCCAAACCAAAAATACAAAAAGAAAATAGTCTCTTAATATACTAAATTTTGGGATATTTATATACTTGGGTCTCTATCCCTGTGCCACCACTCTGTCAACCATATGACTGTGTCTAGTTTATTATAAAAAAATATGAGGTGAGGTCTCTTTACACACTCCAGGAAATACTCAAACTTGAGATCGTTCCACCTACCATCTTTACTCCTCAATGCAGAGATCCACATCTGATCCCCCACACTGATTGGCATTTCACCATGTCACTAAAGAGGGTTTACTTTTTTGAGGGAGGGCAGGGACATACTGTTTCCCCATGTCTTAGGCTGGGCTAAAATTCACTCTCGGGCTAATAATGCAGCTCCCTTTGGCCTCCATCTTGCTTTCTTCAGGTCCTTCTCCCTCTTTCCTACCCTTCACTCCCTTCCTCAATTATGACAGTACCAGCATTTAAGTCAATCAACTGCCTAACACAATGCCAGGCATGATGTCATATTTTCTTTCTCTTGTCTATCCTCCTTTCCTTTCCTCTCCATCCCACTCTCTCCTCCCTCTTCCACCCATATTCTTTCCTCCACCTTTCCCTTGCTCCCTCTCCCCTATTCCTCCTCTGCCCTTTACACTTTCTTTTGAGAAAATATAACCCAGATTATAGAGCCTCACACACATTCATCTCTATTTACCAATATCTGGGTTACATGATTGTGACACAGAATAATCTACTGCCAGCCATGCCACTTTGCCAGGTTCTTCCAGTTCTTGCTTGATTTTCTAGAAGGAAACCAGAGTCTATATTGCCATGATATATGCAACACAAATTTTTGATCTTCTTCAAATCTCTACACCTAAATGTAAGTATTACAGTCCTATCCCCTTACACATACACACAGATTCCCAACCTGTCATTGTGCTCACTTTTGTTCTTAATTCATTATTTTTGAAACAAGGTTTCTCTTTGCAGGCCAAGAAAAGCTGATACACATAATTTTCTATTCATGTCTCCACTTCACATTCCTTGAATTACAGAAATGTGCCAACGGATCTCTGCAACCATCTCATTCTGTCACCTTGCAGATTTTCTGCACTGTGAATGGCCTCTCTATATAAGCATGAAGCAATATTTAGTCTTGTAATATTTGTACTCTCCTGTCTCTTCCAATCAGTGCTGTGCCAATAATCCTCTTGCATCACAATGATGTCCTGGGTTTCCAGGGTTTTTTTTTTTTTTCCCTTTTGAGGCAAGGTTTCTTTTTTGACCTCAGATCACAATCAAACCTCATGATTCTTCTCTCTTCCTGTTTACATTAACTTGTGATAGGATTACATTCCTTGACAACACTGTGCCTACTAAAGCTCTATACTATTCTTTTAAAGCAGAATCACTCTATAGATTATAGGCCATGCTTAGCTTTCCACCACTAGACCTTTCCTCCCTCCCCTTCCTAATGATAGCTTTCTGCATGGGCATATACCACCAAAGTTTTGGACAATGTGCCTCACTAACTCTCCATCTCTTAGGTATATTTTTATGTGTGTACATTAGTTTATTTAAAAATAATTAATGAGAAAGGCCATTAAAGTGTAATTAAATGAAATGATGAGATTTTGTCAGCACAGACAGCCAAGATTCTATTGTATTATTATTTAGTCTAAACAAAGAATAATACTGAGAAACACATTATTCTCATGCTTTGAGAAGACTATTTCTCCCACTTGTAGAAACCCCAAGTTTCTCCTACATTTTTAATAAGGTTCTTTCTCCCATACATATTTGTGCATGTACAGTTGGCTACTTCAACTATATTGGATTGAACAGAGATAAATGGTAGGTTTGAGAGACTAAAGCAATGAGGAAATAACATAATCCTATTATAATCTCATGAACCAAGATAAAACCAGTAGGGAAACACAGTGTGCTGTCAACCCCATGGACAGAAGCATAATGCGTGTGGTGGGTCAGGATATTGACAAGCATTTGATAGCTATAGAGGAGTGAAAATATGTGTGAGAAGTGAAGACATGTGTGAGATGGGAATACATGCACACATGTGATGAGGCAATAGGATACAAGTGAGAACTGCTGGCATGCTTGACTCTCAGGCCTTGGACCTGGGCACAGTGTGTATGTTCCTAGATCTGCAGTTGAATAGTGTATCCTGGTCCTACTGTGGTCACATGTTAAGTGCTCCTGTTTCTACTGTGTCTCTGCACTAGGCTGTAGTGTTAATACTGTGTGCCTGCCTAGGCTGTCCTATTCTTTGTGTTTGTTTTCAATTGACTGTCATGGCTCTGTGTGTTTACACAAGGCTGTAATGTTCCTACTGTGTACCTGCACTCAACTGTCCTTTTCCTACTGTGTGACTGCACTAGGTTGTCTTCTTCCTAATGGGTGCCTTCACTAGGCTGTTTTATTCCTACTGAGGCTTACACTGGGCTGTCCTGAACAGCATCCTTTCTGTCTCTGTGCATTGTGTCCTTGGCTCCTCTGACTTCTCTGCCTGCAGAGGCCACCTTAGATATTCTCTGCACTCTGATGCTGTGTTTCCAATATGCTTCCCGGGGTCTGTAAATAGTCAGACTCTATCCAGTTGTGACTCCTTAACCACCACAGAGACAGTCTTTTTGGGTATTGGCATCTGTATGTTGTTGCATGGGGGCTACTTAGCTTGGCCACAAAGGAGCCCTGGACCCTCTGCACAACACCTGCCATTCATTGCAGGTGGAAAGCGGCTGGTGTGTCCCTGTGTCTCTTGTGTAATCTGCATAACCCCCACAATGAAACTATGGAGCCTGGCCTGGACTCTGCAGACCATGTAGTTACAGGGTCCCCTCAGTGACATGAGGATAGTGTTCAAGAGGGTGAGTGGTCTGAGAAGACACTGATCAAGCTAGCTGCTGTGACTGTCTTGTTCCACATAAGTCACTTGGGCACTGATGCACATAGATTAGTTTTGTTTGGGGAGATGGATGGACATGGGGATGGGCAAGCCTCTGGGCATGGATCCAGGATGGACCTGGGAAAGCACACAGGATAGACATGGTAAAGAATAGCCATGGGATAAGAGGTCTGCCTGCAGAAATAGATCCTGCCCTGGTTTAGAGAGGGGTCCCTCCCACCCTGCTGAGCCCCTCTCCTCCCTCTCACCTGCAGGCCTGCCCAGCTGACTGGGCCCTGCCCTCCAGATGTTCCACCCTCTGCCAGCCCTCACACTGGCTCCAACCCCTGCCTGCCCAACAGCAGACCTGCAGTTTTCTTTTCTGCTGGAAGGGGACAATGTGCTTTGGCCATTGAGGGGGTTATCGGGGTGTTCCCCAGGTCCATCTGTCCAGGATGTGGGGTGTTGTGGATGACCGGAACTGGAGGTGCCTCTGGGCTGCAGGATGTGGGACTTTATGTGGGTGGCCTGAAATGGTTGTCCATGTGGATTGCCTGAACTGCCGATGCCTGTGAAGGTACAGGAGTTGGTGTGTGTGTGTGTGTGTGTGTGTGTGTGTGTGTGTGTGTGTGTGTGTGTGTGTGTGTGTGTGTGTGTGTGTGTGTGTGTGTGTGTGTGTGTGTGTGTGTGTGTCTGTGTGTCTGTGTGTGTGTATAAATGACAGGGGTGAGGTAAGCTCAATACTCTTGCCCTTTCAGAATCCTCCTGATAAGGGGGCAACTTTGTGGGCCTGCTGATGAACCGCAGAGCAACTACCTTGTGCAGGAGGACTTTGTACCCTTCCTGCCACCAAGCGGGGCACAGACATAGACAGACAGGCAGATACACACACACATACACACACACACACACACACACACACACACACACACACACACACACACACTCACACACACTCAAACTATGACAGGACACAGAAAACTGTTCTCCATAAAGCAAAGAAAGCTAGCCTAAAATTCACAATTCCAGAGAACCTAGCCAACAATGAGGACCCTAAGAGGGACATGCATGTATCTTATCTACATGAGAAGGAAAAAAAGACAAGATCTCCTGAGTAAATTGGGGCAGGGGTACCATGGGAGAGAGTTGAAGGGGAGGGGAGACAAAGGGTGGAGAGCAGAGAAAAAATGTATAGCTCAATAAAATCAATAAAAAAGGACACTGCCCTCGCCCCATTCCTGTGTGGGTTCCCTTATCAGCCTTTCCCAAGCCCTCGTCTTTCCTTCTCCCTGTCCCTGTCCCCTTTCTGTCCTTTGCCTGCTGTCATTTTGCTCAACCCCACCACTCTGTTCATGGACTCTGTCCTTTTGCCCACCCCTCTCTGTTTCAGGGCCCCACCAGAGCCATCAAGACTCTCCCCTATCCCTCTCTCAAATGGACCAATGCCCTAGCCACACCCCTCCTGTTTTCAGTCATGCCCCATTTCTGTAGGCTTTATCTCCTTCCTCTTGTCCCCAACATACCTCATGACCATGCCTCTGTTCTCAGTCCTGCCCTCTCCTACTGGCTCCAGTCTGAGTTGGAGGCCTGTGGAAGCCTCAGCTGCTCTGTTGTCTCCCAGGACTTGGTGAAAATGCACCTTTGCTTGTCTTTCCTGAAGGAGGTGTAGGAGTTCAAATATTGCCATATCAGCAGGATGAGTGAAATGCGAGCCATGCCCACACCTGCCACCCACATGTTCTACCCACACTCTGTGATAAGTACCTCACCTACTGAGAGTCATAGCTCACTGGGCGAGGAAAACATAAGTCATAGTGGGGAGGACATGAGAGTCCCCGTGTTTGGTGGAGATGTCCATTTGCCACTGTCTACCTCACCCATACCTGGCAAGTCCCTCTATCTGCCTATCTCTGTCACATGATCCTCTCTGCCTCCTGCTGGCGACCCCTGCTTTTATCCCTGTGACACACAGATATTCCAGAGGATTTTCTATTCTTTGAACAGGTCATGCCAAGGGAGGATCACTTGCAGGGAGCCACAGCACAGCATCTTTCTCCAGGTAGGGGGCGTGGCCACCCCCCATGTGGATCACTTGAGAGGGGGTGGCAACCTTGACTCAAGGTTGAAGAACTTGGTGCTGGCTGGAAGACAAGCCCTATTCGAACCAGCTGACCAAATTCTTTTCCAAGGAGCATTTCTTTTTTGTCATCTACTGTAAGTTCTGAGATCTCTACAGGGACCAGGATTTATTCATTGAGGTATGTAACTTGGCAAGTCATAACAACAATGGTGAACTTGTACTGGTGAGGATATGGGGAAGAGGACCACTGAGGCCATTCAGAAGAGGGCCTGGCCATGGAATAGAGCGGTGGGATTGAGGGAGTTGGTGGGGCGTAGCCAGACCCCAGTCATCAGGTGTGAACACCACTCTGCCTGGATTTTCTTGCAGACAACTCGTTAAGATAGATGATTGACAGGATCTTATGGAGCACCATGCCACAGTAGGTACATCTCTGTGTGCCCATCGCACCTGTGCAGGTCATTTCATTGCTGTTTTCACTGACTTGTATGTACTTCCTGTGACCATGGCACATGTTGTGGCTCCTTCCATAGCTTCTGTGTCTGTGGCCCACATATCCCTGTCCCATCTGTGTGTGGCATATGCACATATCTCTCCATATCCTGTGTCCCATATGTGTATGGCCTTGCAAAAGCATTGGGTACTGGTTCCACTGTATTGACATGGATGGTGACAGCATGTTGTCCATATTCAAGCTAGAATATATCTAGCTTGTGCCATGTGCCATGTGGACACCAGGGCCATCGAGGCACTGTCCTCTCAGCAATGTGCCAGATATACTATATAAGGAAGCTGTAGAACACAGGTGGTCCTGGTCGCTGGGACATGCGTGTCTATCTATCCAGCATGCCCATGACCCCATGTGTTCCACATCATCCTGTTCTCTCTCAATCAGCCCCAATCCTCAGCCTCGGCCCCACCTCTCACTCTGAACACCTCTCCTGGTCCCTCAATATTGTCCCACCCCTAACCCACAGTTCAGGCCGCTCCTCCTCTTAGTCCAGTACTTCAGTATCCCCTCCTTGCAGGTTCAAGGCAGAACTCAACCCTGTGGAGCAGAAGGTGAGAGCACTGAAAGCCCTTTTGCCCCCAGCAGTAGCTCTTGGAGGAGACATTTCTGTTGAACCAAGTGGATCTCTTGGAATATGCCTGAGTAGAAAAGGACCCTCAGCCACTCTGAATCAAGGGGACCACCTGCTGCTGGCCTGCCAAACCCAGGAAGTTCACCTGCAGGCCTTTGCAGGCAGAGATCATTCCTGAAGTGTTCAATTCTCAGTACTGCCTTAGCTGGGCTTGATGGCTGCTTTCTGTATCCCAACAATCAGAATAGGAGGGAGAACAGTTTAAAGGGCATGATTAGGTATACATTTAAGTCTAGGTCAGCAAAGTATATCTAAGACCTTGCTTGAGAATATTTAACCATAATATTATAAAGTTAAAAAATAATTTAAGGGTATGTATTTTTAACTTAGTTATTTTGGATTGTATTGAGAGATGGTATCATGTGATTCAGTATGGCCTGTAAATCCTGGTCATTATTCATCTTTTCACTACTTCAGTGATAACATTTCAGGCCTCTGTCACTTTGCCTGATAAAATTACATTTTAAATGTTGAAACATATATAAATACAAAATGTATACATGTATAAAATACATATGTATATAACCATGTATAAATATGTATATACATATATACATACACTTATATGCATATATGTATAAATATAATATAAAAGTCATACATCAATATTTATTTATATACATATATATGTATATGCACACATGTGTATATTTGTTTATATATGTACATAAATATTAATGTATGCTATTTTATGAGAGCCTGCCATATATATAATTCTCTTTTTACTAGAAAACCAAAATTGAATGATTAAATAAATGCCAGGAGAGCTCTCAAAAGAGAAAAACTGAAAAGGGATTTGCAAGCCCCAATAAATCACATGGATACATTTTCAAATTTGCAATTTACAAACAGGTATACAAGCCCAGAATTAGTTCCATATCTATTGTACTGCATATTCATCAATTCCCTTATGGACACTTGAAACATTTCAACAAATGAACCTTGAGCTTTCTCTTAAGGTTGAGTATATACTGTTGTACATAATCCAGATTCCACAAATTTGTTCATCTTGTTTCTCATATCATCTTGGCTTCAATAATATAAAATTTAATGGTACCCTTTGTAATTAAAATAAATTGTTTAATGAATCACCTAGATTATTAAGACTTCATCAGTTACTGCAAGTGGATTTACTTCTTTGGGCAAAAAAGACAATTTCAATGGTACTCTCCCTGAAAAAGAATCAACTCATGTGGAAACTAATGATTTCTAACTGACTGGCAGTTTGCAGGGATTTGTCTCTTAGTCATTCAACACCTTTTCCAAGTGCCTTTTTCCTGATCTTATTAAATCATCACTAAATTATTATTAGTCATTTCTGCAGTTGTTCCTAATATTAAAATCATGGCTAAAAATAAGCCAACTCATGTGTTTTCTGAGTCCCCCTCTGCCAATGTTTTTTGTCCTGCCACTTGCCCTCCCTAGGAATGTGTTCTTTTACAAATGAGACTGCCTTTCTGGATAGCAGAGGTTAACTCTTCTGAACATACATCAGTCTCTAAGGACAGTGGCTGATTGAAGCCCCAAGACTTAAAAGGGTCCTTAGAATGCTTGAAAAAAAAAAACCCAATTATCCTGGTTTTAAGCAATTATCTTATGACACCTCATTTGTGTGGGAGCAGTTCTTCAAGAAGCCACAAACAAGATCAAAACAGAATTTTCATCTTAGGTCTCAAATAAAGGATAAATGGCTGAGGCGCCTACTTAACACATCAAAGGTGGTACTGGCCACCAGTCTTTCTCAGCATTTCTAATACCCGGTCCCCATTAACACTTACAAGCCCTATCTCGTCAGCAATGCTTCCCTATGTCCCTACCTTCAACCATTCCAGCTCCTGAGCACTATTCTTCTTCCCCTTGTCTATGATTCTTATATAGCCTTAGTCATTTTAGATATGGGGTGTTGTGGTCTCTTGGAATACTCCTGCGCTCATAGCTCCTGGTTCCTCTTTATCATCTCTCAATCCCTCATCCTCACAGTTCAGCCTGGACCTTTCTCCCTCGTATTTACAATAAACTTTTTAATCCTCCAAACATACGAGCTTATGATTATCATGTTTATTTTCTCTTTCCTTTTCCATTCAACATGGTTTATTTCACATATATGCTCTGTAGACTGAAGAGAATCTTCAAAAATACATGAATGAAAACACTTTGATAATCAGTTAGGGACACTTGTGAGACCCTCACCCCTTATTCTCAAAGGAGCAAGAAGGAATTTCCTAGCAGAATGTTTTAAAAATAGAAACCCAGACTAGCTTGTTCCCAGGAAGATAGCTGCCACCCGAGAAATTACGCCAGGCCACCTGTTACAGGCTGATAAAGATGACCTGACACAGGAACAGGGTGTCCTTGTTCTAAAAACTAAGAACAAGGAAAGACCTCCAAGAAGTTGCACCCGTGCCAAACCCCCCTATCCGCCCTGAAGGGCTGCTTGTGTTTCTTCTGCCTTTAAAAGGTAACCCCACAGAGGAGCTCTAACTCCCTCGCTGCGATGGGATGTGGAGACCAGTTCTGAAGCTAGCTTGTATTATGCTTACAAATAATACCTTGCTTTATTGCAGTCCGGTCTCTCTGGGGGTCACAATCTGGGCACAACATTTGTTGCACTGGCCAGGAACCCCAGATATCCCACGAGTCCGGAGGTTCATTAGCATCTGCCGGTAAGAGAGTGCTCTTTCTTTTTCCCCCTCTTTGTCTTTTGTCTTGTCTGTGTGGCCGTTTTGTTACTTTTGTACTGGTCCACAAATTTGGGGTTCTGGAATTGGAACAGACATTCAGACAGTAAACCTGGAGGGGAAGAAAGACTTTTCTCCCCAGTTTGGGACACCTCAGAGGCGGCCATTGATTTTATTTTATTTTTTTTTAAAGATTTATTTATTATGTATACAGCATTCATATGCCTGTACGCCAGAAGAGGGCACCATCTCTCATTATAGATGGCATGTGGTTGCTGGGAATTGAACTCAGGACCTCTGGAAGAGCAGTCAATGCTCTTAACCTCTGAGCCATCTCTCCAGCTCCGAGGCGGCCATTTAGATAGGGACTGCGGTCCGGGTCATTTGTAGACAGGGACTGCGGTCCCGGGTCATTTGTGGCCACCTCAGGGTCGGCGCTTTGGTTTCAGACACCTTCTTCAGGAGAGCATGGGCCATGGCGACTGCCGGCAGCAGCGCAGACGCTCCGGGCGCAATGGGCCCGGCAGGCGGCGGAGCGCTGATGGATGAAGCCGCCTGGACGGTTGTGGTGGCTCACGCCTGTAGGATTTGCTGAGGGAGGCTGAGACAGGAGGTCACGGTGCTGCGGAGGCTGAGCCCGGCTTGCGGCCCGCCTGGCGGGCTCGGGCAGCGCCTTGGTCGGGGCGGCCATAACAGAGGCCGGTAGCGGCCCGGCCGGGCGGGGGGCTCGCAGAGCAGGCGGCCCCGGGCTCAGAGAGGGAGCGGTACGGAGGGGGACGCTGCGTCCCGAGCAGCCAGTGGCCAGAGCTCGCCCCCGCCTCTCCCTCCTCTCCTCCCGCGTAGGTGGCGACCGGCTAGCGGGGGAGGATGGCTGAGCCGTGGTGGCTCGGGCCGCGGCTGGCTTGGGAGCCGCGTGGCGGCGCCGGGGTGCGGACGCTCGGGACCGGCCCAGGGATCCGCTACCCCAGATTCCCATCCGCACGCACCGTCGCCACGCTGACAGGGCCGGGGGTGGGGGCGGCCGGTGACCGGCCGCTGCTGGGCGCACTTCCATCTTTGGTGATACACCGCGACCGGCTACGGGATGGCGGGAAAGGTGGCTCGGGGGGCGGGGAGGATGGTGCTACCCGTTGGCGCCGAGCCACCCCGCCCCAAGTGGAACCAGATACCCGTCGCCGCGCGGGTCGCGGAGGGTGTAGGAGGAGGCAGACAAGTGCGCTTCAAACGAGCATTTGGGTGCGCAATCCCAGCCCCTGCATCTCGGGATCCCAGTCTCCCGTGCTGGGGACAGTCAGGCTAAAACCCCCGAGGAAGGGACGGAGTTAGGAGAGCCACCCGCACTCTCTGCTTGTAACAGGAGGGCAGGGACCACACACCCAGACTCCACAGAGGCCCTGGTCTGTGGAGGCCGCCATCCTTCCAGGACTCCGAGAATCTCTCGAAGCCTGCTCTCACCTCGCTTTGTCTATTGACTGTCGTTCCCCTGTCCCAGCGAGGCCCATCAGAGGCACGGAGCTCGGCGCTCAAGGATGACTCCCACTCCCCGCTCCCTCCCTTCCAGTCGCTGCCTAACTTTTTCGTGGGGTGGGAGGGACAGGAGGGCGCGGCTTCCCTGCCCTCTGGGTGCCTGTCTCTGTCTCTGCTTCACTTCCCGCCCCCCGGCCTGGGAGGGAGAGGCGTGGCGCCTCGTCCAGCAGCAACGCGCTCCCAGCCCCGCTTTGTCCTGCGGCTCCTGTAAAAGAAGCTCCCCCTCCCCCCCCATCAGGGGCGGAGAACAGAGCTGCAGTCTCCCCAGCAACCTCTCCTAGCTAAAACCAAGGTAAGGAGAGTCCCTATCGCCAGGCTTATTGGCAGGTCTCAGATTTTAAGAAAAAAATTAGCCATTAAAAAGACTAGGAGAGAGGGAGCATAAGAGACTTAGTAGCAGTGGCGAAAAAAGGTTTACAATAAGAGAGAAACAGAGGACCAAGAAAAGGATGGGGGGAGAGAATGTCAAAAAAGGGGAAAAAAGAGACAAGAGGCAAGCAAGGAACCTAACCAAAATATTGGATAGACAGGAGGTTCAGATGGAGAAAGTACTCCTCGCTGCTGAGGCGGGGGGGGGGGCGGGGGGGAGCAGGAGAGAGGCCAAGGATTCCAGCCTAAACTAGGAAAGAATCAATGCAAGTACTGCAAAGAAGAAGGACATTGGGCCAGAGAGTGACTCAGAGTAAAAAACAAACAAACCAAAAAAGGCATCGACAGGATTGGGAAAGAAGCCAACCCCCCATCCTTGCTTCTTTGGAGAAAGACAGTGATTAGGTGAGACAGGGCTCGGCCCCCCTCCCCGAGCCTAGGGTAATCCCTAAAGTGGAGGGGAAAACTATCCAATTCACTGTGGATACAGGGGCAGAAAGTTCAGTACTTTTGACACCCTAAGGCCCCCTGTCGGAAAAACAGACCTGGGTGCAAGGTGCGAAGGGCACCAAACCTTATAAATGGACTACCCAAAGAACAGTGGACTTGGGAGTGGAACGGGTAACCAACTCATCCTTAGTCATTCCTGAATGCCCATATCCCTTGCTGGGGCGAGACTTGCTCACCAAGGTGGTGTAGGCACTCATATCAAACACCCAGATGGAAAGGCCATTAGAGTGTCTTAACAATGCCTCTGGAGGAGGAATACCACCTCCATAAACAGAAATCTACCCTCAACCCAGATATGGACACCTGGCTTGGAGAATTTCCAACAGTCTGGGCAGAGACAGGAGGAACGGGGCTGGCCAGACATCGACCTCCAATATATGTAAAATATATGTAAAATTAAAGTCTAATGCAGATCCTGTAAAAGTTCGCCAGTACTCTGGAGGCCAAAAAGGGAATTACTCCCCACATAAGACTGCTTCTACAGTAGGGGCTCTTGCGGCCTGTTCAGTCCGCATGGAACATGCCCCTCCTGCCAGTTAAGAAACCACACACCAAGGATTATCGAACTGTTCAGGACCTCAAAAAAGTCAACAAAAGGGTAATAGATATCTATCCCATTGTACCTAACCCTTATACCTTGCTGAGTATGCTCCCACCAGAAAAGGGGTGGTATACAGTTCTTGATTTAAAAGATGCTTTCTTTAGTCTCCCGCTTGCCCTGAGCAGCCAGGGGTATTTTGCCTTTGAATGGCACAATCCAGACATTGGAGTAAGTGGACAGCTGACCTGGATGATGCTGCTACAAGGATTCAAAAACTCTCCTACCATACTTGATAAAGCTCTTCATGAGGATTTGAGTGAGTATCGATCTCTACACCCTTATGTCTCCCTTTTACAATATGTAGATGACATATTAATAGCCACCAGTTCAGCAAAAGAATGCCTGAGCAGAACCAGAGACATTTTGACAGCTCTGGAAACATTAGGCTATCGGGTATCATAAAAAAAAAAGGCCTATATCTGTAGGAGACAGGTAACTTACCTCAAATATATACTAAAAAAAAGGTAAGAAATGGCTGTCTAAAGCAAAAGAGAGAGAGAGTGTTAAAAGTACCTGTGCCTAAAACAGTGAGACAAGTTAGAAAATGATAGCATTAACAAAGGCCTTACAGCTAAAAAAAAAAAAAATCAATGTTTATATAGACAGCAGGTATGCATTTGCCACCTTGAACATCCATGGGGTGACTTATATAAAAAGGAGAGCCTATAAAAGAGATGGATGGTGGAGACTCCCAATGGGAAAGGTGCTTCTTCCGAGGCTATTAGGAAAGCCCCTACTCCAAAGAATTCACCAAACTTCCCACTTGGGAACCTGAAAACTTATAACCTAATCTCTGGATGTCCACTAAAGATTCGACAAGCAAACTGTCTCATTGATAAAATTGTAAGTGACTACAAAGCGTGCCAGCTGATAAACTACTATAAAACACCCAAAAAGAGGTATCCAAATCAGAGGAACTCGCCCAGGTACATACTGGGAAGTGGACTTTATAGAAGTCAAACCAGGTAAATATAGATATGAATGTTTGTTGGTCTTTATAGACACCTTTTCAGGATGGACTAAAGCTTATCCTACCAAACATGAGACTGCCTATGTGGTGACTAAGAAATTACTTGAAGAGATCCTTCCCAGGTTTAGCTTCCCACACATGATAGGGTCAGACAATGGCCCTGCCTTCATCTCCCAGGTAAGCCAGGGAGCAGCCACTGCACTGGGGGATGCATGCAAATTACATTGTGCTTACCGCCCTCAGAGTTCAGGACAGGTTGAGAGAATAAATTGGACCCTAAAAGAGACCCTTACCAAATTAGCCTTGGAGACTGGCGGTGATTGGGTGACCCTCCTCCCCTATGCTTTGTTCAGGGTAAGGAATTCCCCATACCAGATGGGACTGACCTCTTTTGAGATAATGTATGGTCTACCCCAACCCCTTGTGCCTAGCTTGCAGGAAGAGTTAATCCTGCCTTTGGAAGAAGTGGACCATCTAGAGAGCCTGAGGGCACTGTCCCAAATACAGGCAGATATTGTAGGACCCTAACCCCTTATTCTCAAAAGGGCGAGAAAAAATTTCCTAGCAGAATATTTTCCTAGGAAGATAGTGGCTTCCCCTCTCCCACCCAGGAGATTCCAAGCACAAGGTCACTTAGCTCAGCCCAGCCAGCCACCTGGTACAGGCTGATAAAGATGGCCTAATTCAGGAAAAATGGCCTTGCTCTAAAAACAAGGAGAAAGCTGACTTAACAGGATGGGAGGGAGCAAAAGTCCTTGCACCTGTGCCAAAGCAGATTCAAAGATTCTCTTTGTAGTTATGCCTTTAAAAGCTTACCCCACAGGAGAGATACAACTCTCTTTACCTCACTGTAACGGGGATGGATGGAGATGAGTTCCAAACATGTTTGTATTATGCTGATTAAACCATACTTATTGCAGTCTGAACCTCTCTGGTGGTCTCTCTATGAGGGTCGTAATCTGGGCACAATAATATCTGGCCTCAGTTGTGGCCAGATATATTCATCTACCTCTTTCCCCGAGCCCCACAGTCTCAAGCTTTGTGACTGGGTCCTGATCTGCAGAAACCTAGGCAAGTGCCTGGAGCCATGTTGGAAAGGGTCATATGTCGTCATCCTAACCACTCCAACTGCTTTCAAGATGGACAGTATCTCCACCTGGATTCACCATTTCCACGCCAGACCTGTGGCGCCTGTGGTTGAGATGCTTCTGGATGGCACCTGAGAAATTTCTAAGCACCCCACCAATCCCTTAAAGCTAAAGCTGTGTCAAAAATACATGAGCTATAGTAAAG
The DNA here is from genome assembly GCA_004026605.1 of Ondatra zibethicus. Classification (NCBI taxonomy): domain Eukaryota; kingdom Metazoa; phylum Chordata; class Mammalia; order Rodentia; family Cricetidae; genus Ondatra; species Ondatra zibethicus. The sequence goes on from PVIU01006734.1 coordinate 23,534, forward strand.
CAGGCTCATGATTGAGCCCCCTTAGGACCAAGACGAGTGGGGAATGTGAGACTGTCACCCCTTATTCTCAAAGGGGCAAGAAGGAATTTCCTAGCAGAATGTTTTAAAAATAGAAATTCAGACTAGCTTGTTTCCAGGAAGACTGTGGCTTTCCCCCTCTCACCAGAGAATTATGCCCAGCCACCTGGCACAGGCTAATAAAGATGACCTGACTCAGGAACAGGGTGTCCTTGCTCTAAAAACTAAGAACAAGGAAAGACCTCCAAGAAGTTGCACCCGTGCCAAACCCCCCTATCCGCCCTGAAGGGCTGCTTGTGTTTCTTCTGCCTTTAAAAGCTCACCCCAGAGGAGCTCCAACTCCTCTCTCCCTCACTGCGATGGAGTGTGGAGACCAGTTCTGTCTAGCTTGTATTATGCTTACAAATAAAACCTTGCTTATTGCAGTCCTGTTTCTCTGGTTTTTGGTGTTCTCCCTGGGGATCACAATCTGGGCACAAGAATACTATTACAAATACCAAAAAGTTTCTTTTTGTAACTCTAACCATTGTAGGGAACAAATTTTAATGTATTTTATTATTTTTCTGTTTAAATGCTTGCCTGTATGTATGTTTGTGTACCCCATGAATCCCTGGTGCTAGTGGAGGCCAGAGGAGGATAAGAAGTGGCCCTGAAACTGGAGTTACAATTGATTATGAACCATATTATAGGTGGTGGGTATTCAACCCAAATCCTCAAGAAGAGATGTCAGTTCTCTGACCAGGTAGGTATCTCTTCAGAAACACAATCTCAGATTGGGTTTCCCTCAAGGAAACATTGGGTAAAACAAATGAGAATGTAAATAAAATCACTTTCAAAGAAAATTGAAAGGGATAAAAGTTTGAACAGCTCTTGAATTTCTCTAAGGAATGGCCTGCCTTTCATGAGAAAATCAAGGTTTTCTTTTCAGTAAAAATATTACTCCTGGGGCTGGAGAGATGGCTCAGAGGTTAAGAGCACTGACTGCTCTTCCGGAGGTCCTGAGTTCAATTCCCAGCAAACACATGGTGGCTCACAAACATCTGTGATGAGATCTGGTGCCCTCTTCTGGCCTGCAGGCATACATGGAGGCTGAACACTGTGTACATAATAAATAAATAAATCTAAAAAAAAAAAAAAAAAAAACAAAACAAAACCAGTAGTCAGTGCCAGATTTCTCTTGTGTTAGTAAAACAAATTAAAAAAAAATATTCCTGAAAGTTACATTGTAGCCTTGTATTTCAGCTTTGGACCCCTGTTTTCCAGATTGTTTAATGAAGCTTCTATAAACAACCATGTTTTTCTGTAAATCTTCTTCTCACGGACTCAGCAATCTATAGGAGCTACAATGACTCACAGTACACTCCTTAAAAGTAAGTGTTCTGCTACAGTTGCTCCAAAGTTGCTTTTCGAAGGACACAGGACACATACACACTAGCCCTTTGAAGAATCTGTGAGGTAAACATCATAAGCTAATTACTATTTTTAAGATCTAATTTTCCACAGTGAAGCCAAACTGATCAGGATTATAATGCAATACTGGTTTGTTTATTTTTATTTTTAAGTTTTTCATTCAAAAATTGACCCTTCCATCCCTTCTCCCATTCCCCTCCCGCTCCCCCACTAACCCTCCTCCCTCCCCCTCCATCCTTAAGAGAGGTCAGGGTACCCTGCCCTGTGTGAAGTCCAAGGTCCTCTCCCCTCCATCCTGTCCTAGGAAGGTGTGCATCCAAGTAAACTAGGGTTCCAAAAAGGCAATACAGGCAGAAGAGATAGGTCCCAGTGCCATTATCATTGGCTTCTCAGTCCATCCCCATTGGCAGCCACATTCAGAGATTCCAGTTTGATCACATGCTCATTCAGTCCCGGTCCAGCTGGATTGGTCAGCTCCCATTAGTTCAGGCACACTGTCTCAGTTGGTGGACCAGCCCCTCACGGTCCTAACTTCCTTACTCATCTTCTCCCACCTTCTGATCTTCAACTGCACCTTGGGAGCTCAATCCATTTCTCTGAGGTGAATGTGGGTCTCTGTCTCTATCTCCATCCATCGGATGAAATTTCTATAATGGTGATCAAGATATTCATCAATGTGACTATGGGACAAGGCTAGTTCCGGCACCCTCTCCTCTGCTGCCCGAATACCTAGCTGGGAACATGCCCGTGGACACCTGGGATCCCATCCAGGGCCAAGTATCTTGCCAACCCTAAAATGACTCCCTTAATGTAGATATCTTATTCCCTTCTCCAATGTCCACCTTTCCTCCATCTCTACCCTCCCACTCCCCCAAGCTCTCCCCAGACCTTCTCCCTTCTCCTTCCCCCTCTCCCCTTCCCCTAATACCCTACCTCCCACCTCTATTCCCGCCCCCGGGCTTCCAAATTTGCCTGATGATCTTGTTTGCTTCCAACTTCCAGGAGGATCTGTATATGCTTTCTTTGGGTTCACTATGCTATTCGACTTCTCTGGGCTTTTGAGCTAAGTGCTTAGTGTCCTTTATTTTATGGCTAGGGTCCACTAATGAGTAAGTACATACCATAATCATCTTTCTGGGTTTGGGTTACCTCACTCAGGATAGCGTTTTCTATTTCCATCCATTTGCATGCAAAATTCAAGATGTCATTGTTTTTTTAATGCTGAGCAGTATTCTAATGAGTATATAATCCACACTTTCTTGATCCATTCTTCCATTGAGGGGCACCTAGGTTGTTTCCAGGTTCTGGCTATTACAAACAATGCTGCTATGAACATAGTTGCACAAATGCTTTTGTAGTATGATTAGACTTCTCTTGGGTATATTCCCAAGAGTGGTATTGCTGGATCCTGAGGTAGGTTGATTCCAAATTTCCTGAGAAACCGCCACACTGATTTCCAAAGAGGTTGCACAAGTTTGCATTCCCACCAGCAATGGATGAGAATTCCCCCTTACTCCACATCCTCTCCAGCATAGGCAATCGTTGGTGTTTTTGATTTTGGCCCTTCTGACAGGTGTAAGATGGTATCTCAAAGTTGTTTTGATTTGCATTTCTCTGATCGCTAAGGAAGTTGAACATGACCTTAAGTATCTTTTGACTATTCGAACATCCTCTGTTGAGAATTCTCTATTCAGATCCTTACCCCATTTTTTAATTGGGGTATTTAGAATTTTAATGTCTAGTTTCTTGAGGTCTTTGTATATTTTGGAGATCAGACCTTTGTCTGATGTGGGGTCAGTGAAGATCTTCTCCCATTCAGTAGGATGCCTTTTTGTCTTAATGACTGTGTCTTTTGCTTTACAGAAGCTTCTCAGTTTCAGAAGGTCCCATTTGTTCGTTGTTGCTCTTATTGTCTGTGCCCTTGGGGTTTTACACAAGAAGTGGTCTCCGGTGCCCAAGTACTACAGGCTACCTCCCACTTTCTCGTCTATCAGGTTCAGTGTGGTTAGATTTATGTTGAGGTCTTTAGTCCATTTGGACTTGAGTTTTGTGCAGGGTGACAGATAAGGGTCTAATTTCATTCTCCTACATGTTGACATCCAGTTATGCCAGCACCATTTGTTGAAGATGCTTTCATTCTTCCATTGTATAATTTTAGCCTCTTTGTCAAATATGTGGTGTTCATATGTTTGTGGATTAATATCTGGGTCTTTGATTCGATTCCATTGGTCAACATCTCTGTTTTTATGCCAAAACCAAGCTGTTTTCATTACTGTAGCTCTGTAATAGAGTTTGC
>PVIU01006734.1:27357-60164 GCA_004026605.1 Ondatra zibethicus
CTCTCAAGGTCTATGAAGAATTTTGTTGGGATTTTGATGGGGATTGCATTGAATCTATAGATTGCCTTTGGTAGAATTGCCATTTTTACTATATTGATCCTTCCAATCCAGGAGCATGGGAGATCCTTCCATTTTCTGGTATCCTCTTCGATGTCTTTCTTCAAGGTCTTAAAGTTCTTGTCAAATAGATCTTTCACTTTCTTGGTTAGTGTTACCACAAGATACTTTATGCTATTTGTGGCTATCGTGAAAGGTGATGTTTCTCTGATTTCCCTCTCTGTTTCTTTATCCTTTGTGTATAGGAGGGCTACTGATTTTTTTGAGTTGATTTTGTATCCTGCCACTTCACTGAAGGTATATATCAGCTGTAGAAGTTCTTTGGTAGAGTTTTTGGGGTCACTTATGTACACTATCATATCATCTGCAAATAATGAAAGTTTGGCTTCTTCCTTTCCAATTAGAATCCCCATGATCTCCTTATTTTGTCTTATAGCTATTGCTAAGACTTGAAGCACTATATTAAAGAGGTATGGCGACAGTGGACAGCCTTGTCTTGTTTCTGATTTTAGTGGAATCGCTTTGAGCTTCTCTCCTTTTAAATTGATGTTAGCTGTCGGCTTGCTATATAATGCTTTTATTATACTTAGATATGATCCTTGTATCCCTCATCTCTCCAAAACCTTTATCATAAAGGGGTGTTGAGTTTTGTCAAATGCTTTTTTAGCATCTAATGAAATGATCATATGGTTTTTTTCTTTCAGTTTATTTATATGATGGATTACATTGATAGATTTCCATATGTTGAACCAGCCCTGCATCTCTGGGATGAAGCCTACTTGATCATAGTGGATGATTTTTTTAATGTGTTCTTGGATTCGGTTTGCCAGTACTTTATTGAGAATTTTTGCATCAATGTTTATAAGTGAGATTGGTCTGTAATTCTCTTTCTTGGTTGTGTCCCTGTATTGTTTTGGTATCAGGGTAACTGTAGCTTCATAAAATGAGTTTGGCATTGACCCTTCTGTTTCTATTATGTGAAACACCTTAAGGAGTATAGGTATTAGCTCTTCTTGGAAGTTCTGGTAGAATTCTGCATTAAAACCATCTGGTCCTGTGCTGTTTTTGGTTGGGAGGTTTTTGATGACAGCTTCTATTTCCTCGTGACTTATAGGTCTATTTAAACTGTTCACCTGGTCTTGATTTAATTTCGGTATGTGGTATTTATCTAAAAAACAACTGTCCATTTCTTGTGCATTTTCCAATTTTGTGCCATACAGGCTTTCGTAGTAAGACCTAATGAGTCTTTGAATTTCCTCAGTGTCTGTTATTATGTCCCCCTTTTTATTTCTGATCTTGTTAATTTGAGTGTTCTCTCTCTGCCTTTTGATTAGTTTGGATAAGGGGGTTTGTCGATTTTGTTGATTTTCTCAAGGAACCAGCTCTTCGTTTCCTTGATTCTTTGGATTGTTTTCTGTGTCTCTATTTTGTTGATTTCAGCCCTCAGTTTGGTTATTTCAAGTCTTCTACTCCTCCTGGGTGAGTCTGGTTTTGAAAATATCAGAATCTGTTTCAGGGACTAGGCTCACTTCTGCAATGGTTCAAATGTTGGGAAGACCTTCCAAATATAAGAAAGGTAAATCCAGAATTGTCCCCTCTCCTCAACAGGGACTCATTTGTTTTTCATATAATGAAGGGAAACATAAACATCCCATTAGTTCTGAAAGGAAACTCTGGAAACCTGACTCAGATGAGGGATATTTAAAATTGACAGAGCTAGAACAAAAGCAATTTCTGTAATTGGAGATTTTAAATATTCCACATATAATCGAAGGGGATTGAAAAATAACTTATTACCAAATGAGAGGCAAACAAGTTTGGCATTTGACAAAGTGAATCATAATTCATGCATAAAAACACATGCAGCCCCTGGTGATATAAAAGTGGATGACTCCAAGCCTTCCATCGATGTTTTGAAACAGTATTGTTCTGCACCTGGTTCTCTTGGGCCTTTGTAGTTCACTCAGGGGCTCTAACACTCTCCATTTTTGCAAGTAAGTTCTCCTGACAGACAATCTATATTATTCTTCCTCTAGTAACGAGGAACCTATATGTTCCTCCTCTAAGAAAGGCACACCGAAGTTAGAACCCTCCACACATGGATTTCTCATTTCATCACAATCATGTACCCATCATCTTGGACAGGTCATCTCTGTTTCACAGGAACCCAGATCTCCCTTAATAGCCAAGGGTGGCCCCAAATTGATTCTTCTGACATGAAGAACATTGCCTTGCTATGTCCTCCTTAGTGTCTCTGGAGATTCCATCATCTTAAGCAAAGGAACAGCTTACATCCAAAAATATAGAAGGTGCCCGAACATCATCCATATATCAGGACGGGACTCCAGATAATGCCACTTCTGCACAGGGTCCTGTGCATACTTGTCACACTGCACCTCAGGTTCTTGTATGTCTGCATTTCCCCAAAGGGCTTTTTAATTGTCTGTAACTGAAGACTGGACATTTACACCTATCTTCTTCCACTTAGAAAAGGTTACAGTGTCTTCTGCATCCAATGTGGGAACTGTGCTTTCCAATACTATGACAAGTAAGGTGAATGAGGCAAACACTGCACATGGAAGCCTCATTTCATTAGGTCACCACTAGATAAACTTGGCTTAGGTCAGAAAACCTATGACCCACAAAGTCCCATCTTTGCCTTAAGAGCTGAGGGGCTTCTCTTGCAATACATCTGATGACTGGGTCTTTGACCCCACTCTAGGTACAACTGAGTTTCTATATCTTCCCACATTCTTAGAAGAGGCACAGGCAAATTGTAACTCTATGGAAGGGGTCCAAGCACCATCCACTACTGAGGGAGGACATTTGAACTACTCCATATCTTCCATCGAAGATGTGCAACAGTATTGTTCTGCACCTGGTTCTCTTGGACCTTTGCAGTTCACTTTAAACAATCTGCATTCCTGCAGACTGTAAATTTCATTTGTGCTCACCCAGACAGGCAATCTATCAAATTCATCCTCTAGCAAAGAGAACCCCATATGTTCCTCCTCTATGAAAGGCACACTGAAGTTAGCACCCTCTATGAAAGGATTTCTCATTTCATCACAATCACGTACCCATAATTTTTGACAGGACACCTTTGATGCACAGGACCCTTGGTCTCCCTTAACAACCATGTGTGGCCACACAATCTGTGCATCTGACATGAAGAAGATTGCCCTTACTATGCCCACCATAGTGTTTCTGGACATTCCATCGTCTTCAGCCAAGAAACACCTTGCATCCAGAAATATAGGAGTCAGCTTAACATCATCCACATATAAGAAAGGGGCTTCAGCCAATGTCACTACTGAACAGGGACCTCTGCACACTTACAGCACTGTATCACAGTACTTGGACCTCTGCATTTCCTAAAAGGCCCCTATATATTGCCCATACTTGAAGACTTGACTTTGACACTATTCCCTTCAAGTTAGGAGAGCTTGCACCATCTTGTGCATTCAAAGAGGGACCCATGCATTCCAATTCTATGAAAAGTAGGTTGAAAGAGGCAAGCATTGCACATGGAATCCTCAGCAGATCACCACCAGATCAACTTGTTTCAAGGCAGACAACCTTTGAATTAAAAATGCTAACTCTACCTTAACTGTTGAGGGAATTCTCACATGCGATATATCTGATGAATGGGATTTCAACCTCACTCTAGGGACAACTGGGTCTCTATATTTTCCCACATTCTCAGAAGAGTCACAGGGTATTTGTAACTCTATGTAATGGGCACAAGCACTAAATACTCCTGAGGGAAGACTTTTGAATGATTCCATGTCTTCTATCAAGGCTCTTGAACAATTTTTCTCTGCACCTGGTTCTCCTTGGCCTTTGCAGTTCACTCAAGGGCCTGCAGACTGCAATTTTAAACCTATGCTCTCCCAGACAGGTAATCTATCACATTCTTCCTGTAGTAATGAAGACCCCATATGTTCCTCCTCTGTAAAAGGCACACTGAAGTTAGCACCTTGCACACAAGGATTTTTCACTTCATAACATTCAGACACCTAATATTTTGGCTGGGAAAACCCTGTCTCACAGGATACCAGGTCTCCCTCACCAGTCATATGGAGCCCCATACTCTATTTATCTAACATGAAGAACATTGCCCTTCCAATGCCCTGCTTAGAATATCTCTGGACATTCCATCATCTTCAACAGAGGAGCAGCTTATTGAAGCCCTAACATCATCCATATGTGAGGATTGCTACAGACAATATCACTACTGAGCAGGGTTCTCTGCACACTTCTTGCACAGTATCCAAGTGTCTCAGACCTCTGCATTTCCATTAAACTGTCCATACATTCAGACTGGAGCTTCACATCTATCCCTTCCATGTTAGGAATGCTTACACATTCTACTGCATGAAGAGCTATTCCCATGTGTTCCAATTCTGTGAATATTGAGTCAAGCATAGCACATGGAAGTCTCAGTAGATCACCAAAAGATCAACTTGGCTTTTGCCTGACAACATAAGAATGAAAAAGTGCCAACTCCGCCTTATCTGCTGAGGAAATACATGCAATACATATGATGAATGGCACCTCAACCACATTCTAGGTACAAACGAGTCTCTAGGTCGTCCCACATGCTCAGAACATTCACATGTAATATTTAATGTCATCCATCTACAAGAGAGGTGGCTCCTGACAATGCCAGTACTTCACAGGTGCCCCAGGACACGTGCAGCAATGCACCCCAGTGTCTTGGACCACTGTATTTCCCAAAAGGTCCCTTTAAACTGTCCATGCCTGCAGACTTGATTTTCACACTTATCCCCTCCGAGTTTGGAGAGCCTATACATTCTTCTGCATGCAAAGTGGGACCCATGCATTCCAATTCCAGGAAAAGTAGATAGAATGAGGCAAGCATTCCACAAGGAAGACTCAGTATATCACCACCAGATCAACATGGCTTAGGTCAGAAATTTTATGACTCAGAATGTCTCAATTCTGCCTTAACAGATAATGAAATTCTCACATGCAACACATCTGACAAATGGGATGTTGATCTTCCTCGAGGTACAGTAGTGTCTCTAGGTCTTTCCACAGTCTCAGAGCAGGCACAGGAAAATTCTGATTCTTTGGAAACTGTGCAAGCACCATCCACTTCTGAGGGAGGACTTTTGAATTATTCCATTTGGTCAGGTGAGGCTGTGGGACTTCTTTGCTCTCATCATGGTACTCTAGGGTACTTGCAGTTTATTCAAGAATCTATAATACCATGCATTTCTGTGGACTGGAATTTACACCAATGCACTCCCAGATAGGTGATGTATCCCTTTAAATCTCTGAGAAAGGTACATGCAAAGATTACTCTACTATGCAATGCACACTGAAATGTACACCATCAACTCAAGGACTTCTCAGTAGGTTACCATCTGGTCACCATGACTTGGTCCAAGAAACTTACCATACAGGTGAAACCCTCTCTCTCTTAACAGTAATGTGAGGCCCCACACCAGACTGCTTTGACTATGTGACATTGATTTTATTGTGCCATCCTTGGGTCTGTAGATCTTCCATCAGCCACGGGAATGGCACAGGGAACATACAATTATATTGGAGGTGACCTAACATCATCCACCTATGATGGAGGGTCTCCAGATATAACCAAATCTAGATTGCGTTCTTTGAACATTTTCCCACTGAACTGAAGAGTAATGGACCTTTGAAATTCCACAAACGCTTTTGAAAATCTCCACATCTGCAGACTGGAATTCACACCTATTCCATCCCTAGAAGAAGACCTTAAATTTCCTCCTGCTTGCGAAGGGTGACCCATGTGATATTCCTCTATGAAAAACAGCTGGAAACACACAAATACAACACAAAGAAGCCTTAGTAGATCACCACCAGATCATCATGGCTTAGTCCAGAAATTCTATGACTATCAGTTTCCCATGTCCACCGTAATAGCTGGAGGAAGCCTCAAAACAACACATTTGATAAATGGGACCTTGATGTTTCTTTTGACACTACTGGGTCTCTAGATCTTCCCATTTTTTTCAGAACAGGCACAGGGATCTTCTAACTATATAGATGATGCCCAAGCATCATCCATTATTGGTGGAGGACTTTTGGATGACTACACACCTTTCAGTGAGGCTGTGATACTCCTTTGTTCTCACCTAGTACTCTAGGGAATTTGAAGTTTATCCAAGGGTCTTTAAAATTATCCATTACTGTAGACTGGAATTTTACATCAGTGCATTCCCAGTAGGTTATCTGTCACCTTCCACATCTTGCAATTGTGGCCACAAAGATTCCTGCTATAAACAATACATACTGAAATATGCACCCTCAATACAAGGAATTCTCAGTACATTACATTTAATTCACCATATCTTTTGCTAAGAAACCACTGATACACACAAAACCAGCTTTCCCTTAACAGCAATGTAAGGCTCCACGCTTGACTCTTCTGACTTATGGGACACTGTCTTTACATTGCCATCTTTTAGTCTATAGAATTTGATCAGCAACAGCAATGGCACAGGAAATATACAACTATATTGCAGGTGACCTAACATCATCCACCTATGAGAGAGGATCTCAAGACACTGCCAAATCTGCAAGGGGTTCTTTGGACCTTTTCCCACTGATCCCAAGGTATTGGACCTTTGAAATTCCACAAAGACCTTTGAAACTGTCCATACTTCATACTGGACTTTCACACCTATGCCATCACATTCTCCTGCTTACAAAGAAGGACATATGTGATCTTCTGTTATGAAAAGTAGCCTGAAATGAGGAAACATAACACAAAGTAGTCTTAGTAGATCACCACTAGATGACCATTGTTTGGGTGAGAAAACCTATGACCCACAAAGTTCCAAGCTGGCCTTAATAACCAACATATCTGAGGAATGGGACCTTGAGAATATTCTAGGTATAACCATTTCTCTAGATGTTCCCTCATTCTTAGAAGAGGCACAGGGAAATTCCAGCACTGTGTGTGAGGTCCCAGAAATATCCACATGTGAGGGGACCTCTGGATGACATCTTGCCTGTCAGTGAGGTTGTGGAACACTTTTGCTCTGCACCTGTTTCTCTTGTAAACTTTGCAGTTTACCCAAGGGTCTCTAAAATTCTCCATTACTGCAGACTGGAACTTAATACCTGTGATCTCCCAGAGAGGTGATCTATCACTTTTATCCTTTTGTACCACTGAATTCAGAGATTATTTCTATACAAAATACACGTGGAAAAGTCCACTCTAAGCATAAGGAATTCTCAGTACATCACCTTCAGGTCTCCATGACTTGGACCAAAACTCCTCTGAAATACAGGAACCCAACTTTTTCATAAGAGGCATGAGAGGCCCCACACTTTACTCATCTGACATATGGGACCCTACACTTACTGTGCCCTTCTTGGGGGTCTCAAGAACTTCTATCATCTTCAGTAAAGGAATAGAGGAACTCTAGCTATATAGTATGTTAACTAACATCCTCACAGGAGGATATGATTGCAGGCAATACTACACCAACTTGTCTGACTATGGAAATGTGTTCTAATGAAGCACAGAATCTGGGACCTTTGCAGTTTCCAGAAGGTTTTTTATGCTTTCCATATGTCCAGACAGAACTTTCACACCTTTTCCCTCCAAGGAAGAATTCTGAGTATGTGTCATATTTGGCAGGGAACACCAGTTCCTAAATATCTGGAAAGAAGCCTCTGTTAAATCACTACACCTCTGTGGCAGTTGTCATGAGAAAGGAAAGGGCTCTTCCTGGGTCACTAGATTCTTTTTCTCCCTCTACAATGTCTAGCAAACATTGCACATTTATACAGTGGGTAATGGATGCTCATCCATCTAACCAAGGCTCTTCTTTAAATTTTCCATCTGACCAAGGGCTGTTGTCCAATGAGCCATGAACCTTTAATACTTTAGGCAATTTCAGGTGGGTGTAGGATCCCAAGGCTGTGCACTCTTGCCCTAAAGATGACATGGCACACACCACATAGTTCAAATGGATTCCTTGATTATGTTTTTATACACAATCAGCAAAGTGTGCTTCTAAACTGGCTCAATAGAACCTGTACCACATGCAATTTACCACAGGAAATGGACCCCATTTTCTTCTGCACCAGTGTTCCCCAGACATCTACAGTTTTATCAAGGGCCTGTGGGCTCTTGTAGCATGGCACCCATATTTCTTGGACCTCTGTATTTCCAGTAAGGGCCTCTGAATCTCTCCATACCTCCAGACTGTAATTCACACCACTCTCTACAAGAACCCTGAGTTCACACAGTTGTCCTCTAGCAAAGTGAGACAACAGTGTTCATCTTTTGTAAAAGTAGACTGAAAGAGGCATCCTAAGAACAAGGAGGCCTCAGTACACAACTTACAGATCACCATGGCTGAAAACCAAAAGCCACCAACCTACAGGGTGCCAGGTTTAGCTCATTGTCCCAAGAAAGATTCACTCATTCCATATCTGAACAATGCTATATTGAAATTATTTCACATTCTTTTGGTTCTCTAGCCCTTCGCGAATCATCAGAAGAGGCTTATGGAACTTAACCTATAGGGAACATACTTTAGCACCACGCACAAAAGTTTTAGCTGTTTTCAACAATACCATATCTACATGGGTGGCTTTGGACACGGGTTTCTCTGCATTCTGTACTCGTGGACCTTTTCAGTTCCCACAAGGACTGTTGACCCTGTCCACACCTTCAAAATCTACTTTCACAAATAGGCCCTCACAGGAAACTGAACTCAAACAGTTTCCTTCTTCCTAAGTTGGTCACAACAGTTCTTCTTTTGTGAATGGCAGACTGAAAGAAGCACCTTCCAATCAAAGATGCCAAACTACACAATTTACTGGTCACCATGGCTCAGGTCAGCAATCATCTCATCTTAACCACAGATAACCTATTCTGGCTCAGGAATCCAAGAAGTACAAAAGCATGAGTCTTATGAATTGAACCTTGATCTTAGTTTACATTCCTTGGGGTCTATAGGAATTGCCTCATTCTCAGACCAGGTAAAGGGAAATCTCACCTATATGGAATGTGCCTTACCAAAATCCGCACATGAGTGTGGCTGTGGGAAATGCCACAACTTCACCAGATGCTGCAGTGCCTTCCTCCTCTGCACCTGGGTCTTTTGACCCTCTGCAATTCCTACATAAGCCTCTGACACTTTCCTAACCTGCATACTGGTCTTTTTAACCTATGTTCTTCCAGGCTGGGGATCTAACAGCTTCTTTCCCCAGCATTGTGGGCCACACGTCTGTGAAAAGCACATTGAAACAAATACCCACAGAACAAACAGAACAACATATACCACCCAGAGTTCACAGTGCCTCAGCCGGCAAACTTTGAACCCAGAGGGCACCACCTATATCTCTTTGGAACTACAGGGAATCAAGTCAGACATATCTATTGAATTGTATCTTGAATTTACTGTAATTTCATTGAGGTCTCTAGAAATTACCTCATCTTCAGAGAAGGCACATTGAACTCCCACAAGAGGTGAGGTGCCCTAGCATAATCTTTACATGTAAGTGGGTTCTACGTAATACCACAACCACGATGGGGGATGTGGACACCTCCTCTTCTTTACCATGGTCCCCCTGATTTTTGAAGTTCCCACAATGGTCTCTGACACTCTTCATACCTACAAATTAGACTTTTACACCTATGCCCTCCAAGCAGACAATGTAACAGGTTCTTCCTTTAGCAACAGTGGCTGCTTATGCTATTCATCTACAAAAAGAACACTGGAAAATGAACCCTCAGCAGAAGGAGGCCTCAGATCACCTTCAGATCATCAAGGCTGAGGCTAGGAGACTTCTTAACAAGAGGAACCCCTCTCTTCATTAACAACTATGGGAGGCCTCACACACACCCCATGCATAGGAAATTGACCTGATTTTGCCATTCTCTGGGTTTCTCAACTTCTCTCCTCTTTGACAAAGACACAGGGAACTTCCATCTATATAGGAGGTCCCTTATCATCATCCACAAATAAAGAAGGGCTTCCAAACAATGCCACATATACATGGGGTCCTTTGAACCCTATTTCCTCAGCAACCAGGACTCACAAAAATTTACAGCTCCCACAAAGTCAACTGACACTGTTCATACCTGAAGAGTGGACTTTCATACTTCTTCCCTCCTAGGTATCTGAGCTCACACTCTCCCTCACACAAAGGCAGTATCATAAATTCCTAGTCTTGAAATAAAACCAGACTGAAACATGTGCCCCTAGAACAAGGAGTTGTCATGACATCTCAATCATATCACTGTGGGTTAGCCCAAAAATCTTATGTACTACCAAACCACAGCTCTGACTTCACAGACAAGACTGGCCTCACACCTAACATACCTGTTCAGTGGAAACTTCACCTTATTCTGCATTTGGGGAATCTAATAGAGGCTCTAATGTGTCACTCATTTCTGGAATAGGCAGAGTATGTCTAGCTATAATGGACAGTAGTAGCACCGTCCACAGAAGTGTGAGGGGCTCTGGACAAAACCCTGTTTACAAGGGTGGCTGTGGACACTTTGTTTCTCTACACCCAAGACTCTTGTGCCTTTCCAGTCCATGTCAGGCCTTCTGACTCTATCAACAGACCACAGCAATGCCCTTCAGGAAGCTGATGTTACAAAATCTCCCTCTAGAGAATGATGTGTGAAAATCAGTCTCAAATAGGCACTCTCAGCTCAAGGATGACTAACTACACTACTTAAATATTATGACTCTGGCCATGAAACCTCTGTGTCACAAGTTCGAGCTATAAGTCATTGGCACATGGAAAACTCAAACCTTATACATCTGCTAAATCAACCTTGCCAATAATGTATTTTTCTTTAGGTCTCTAGAAATTTTAATTTTAAGAAAGTCACATGTAATGTCAAGCTATATGGCAGGTGCAGTATTATATCATGCATGAGGATCATGCTCTGGAAAATATCACAAGTGCCCTGGTTGTTTTGCACACTTCCTTCCCTGCTTTTGGGCACAGAGGCCCTTTGCAGTTCTGAAGGGGGCTTTTGATATTCTCCATACCTGCTGAATGAAATTTCACACCTCTGGCCTCCCAGGCAACTGAGCTCACATCTTATCCATATACCAAGAGCACAACATAAAATCCTTCTTTATGAAAAGGGGCCAGAAACAGATAACCAGAGCACAAGGAGGCCTCAGTACATGAACCTCAGATAACATGGCTTGGTTCAGAAAAGCTTGGGATCACTCAGCCTTAGCTCTGCCTTAAAAGGCAAGTAATAGCTCACAGCTGACTCATTTGTCCTGTTGGTTGTTGACCAAATACTCCAGAAATTTCCTCACCTTCATAAAATACACAGGAAACTTCAAGCTATTTGGGAATGGCACTAGGAGGATCCATAACAGACACAGGGACTCTGGACAATACCACATCATAACCCATAACTCTTATCCCTTAACCCTAACCTTTAAACCATCAACACTAACCCTTCGGTTTCTCTTCTTTGCAGGTCCCGTAAGAACCTCTAACCTTGTTAATACCTGTAGAATGGACTTCCTGCCTATGCCTTCCAAGGTATGGGACCTCAACACATCTCACTCTAGCAAAGGTGGCCAAAATTTTCTCTCTACTATGAAAAGTAGACAGTCACTGATGACAAAAGCAGATGGATCCCTCAGTGACACATTTAGATTCCTAATGACACAATTAGATCACCATGATTTAAGCCAGCAAACCTCTAACTCATAGGAACAAACTCTTTCTTATTTGCCCATGGAGAAATCTCTTCCAGCAGTTGGTTTCACTAAGGTGCTCTAGACTATGTAGGGAGGAATTCTTTGCCATTTTACTGATATTCTTTTGGCAAAGAGGTTTTGCACAACCTACTTCAAAGGAAATATCTCCATTCTATAATGTCTTTTTCAAAAAACCCTTCTAATACCCTTACCTCTCCAAGGGTTCCTCACACACACAACTCAGGGGACATGGAATTTAACTTTATTTTTATTTCTTTGAATCTTTTGAACTTTGTCCCCTGCAAAAAAGAAAATTGAAACTTTCATACTCAAATACAAGATACTTTCATGTAGCTTGATCCCATGAATGATTTATCAGGAGATACTCTTAATCTGAATTTATTACACTGCCCACACCTATATACCTATAATAACATGTTGTCTCTTGTAATGTTTCTTACAAATTCTCAATATTTTAAAATTTTAAGTTTATCTTCTCTCACATGAAAAGCATTTTTTTTCTGTTCTCCTCTTCAATAATGTGCTTGATACATCTTCACCTGAAGAAAATATCTTATACCAAAACTTCTCATAGGGTTATTTTTGACTTTTGCTATATTCCTAAAGCCTAATGTAAGCTTCTTATTTTTACTCTGTTCTTGTCATTCATTAGTACATATTTTTTTAAAATCTGGTCCAATATTGATGACCCCTACCATTTCATCTAAGACAGTATTGATACCATACACATCTTTGCTAACAGCTCTAGTGACCTTCACAATTATTAGTTATGTTCTTTGCTTTTTATCACCAGATCTTTGAGACATTCCTACAAGCACGTTTCCTGGGAAAGAATTCATCTGCTCAAAGCTTTTATTTACATTTGTCCCCATCCAATGAATCCCTATAGCATTTTGTAGTTATCCGATTGTCTGTGGGGCATTCTTTTCTTTGTAATTATCTTTCTGGAGCTCTACTTCTGCATTAATACCTGCAAGTATTTTTCCTCTGTTTACTTAACTATGTAAACATGTGATATATTCTTAGTGATTCTAGGTTCCTTTGCTTCCATCCAGTGATGAAAGAATGATCATTTTCTTTCCTAGAACTCTATGTATCCTATTCTTACAAGGGAACACTAGAACCTTTCTTCACAACGGTGCCTGGAACATTCACTTGACATCTTTGTATGGTGCTCATGATGGTGCTTTATTTCCTAAAGTTCTCTGACAAAGACATTTTCCTAGCAGAGTTTAGGATATTTTCGGCCTAGTCAATGTACTGTCAAAAATTTGCAACTACCTCAGGGACTTTCTCTAATACATTTGCTATTTCATAAATGGGATCAGGGACTTTTCCTTTCTTTGCACAATGCTTCAGAATTTTAATTTTCTAGCTAGACTTTTTGGAAATATCTTTATCCCTGCAAGACTCTTTGAAGTTTTTCAACAGTTGTAAGAATTCGGAAACTTGTCATATTTGTATAGTTGATTCTAGTTTATTTGTTGGCAAATTGTACTGTAATATTCCCCAAATACTCTAGATGTTTTATACCCCTAAAATATTTAGCCAATGATGTTTGTACTGATTCTGTCAAATATTGTCTATCTATCCTTGGTGATCTGGTATTGATTAAACCTGCTCACAGGCCTGTTGAACATTTGTCATAGTACCTTTTGTTAGTGTGAACTGCTCTGTTGATTAATAGAGATCTATGGTACCATTTTTCTGCTCAAAAAACTTTTTGACATATGACAATTGCTCAGGATTTTCAGAAAAATAGAATATTTTCTCAATTGGATATAGAAATTTTCCATCTCCTCAAAGGTGATTTAGACATTTGCCATCAATCCTGGGTGATATGGTTTTTTAGTTTGTGTTTTCAGTAGCTTAAAAAGATTTCATCACCATGACAATTCTTATGAACAAAAAAATTCACTTGAATTTTAGAGGTTCCATCCATTCTTATCATGATGGAAATCATTGAAGATTTCAGGTAGATATTGTGCTAGATTTGAGTGTCTTACATCTTGCAAGAAACATGAAGTGAAACACTGACAAAAGTTTGAATAGAAGAGAGCTCAAAAGCTGTCCCCACAGTTACACACTACCTGCACAAGGCAACACTTCCCTAACAGTCTGCTCCCCCTTTAGGGCATTGCCTTTCAAACCTCCACATGTGGCCATTGTCACATCTTCCCAATACTTGCACTACATTTGTCTGGGAGAGGACTCCTGCATCTTTATAATCTAGAAAGATTTGATAGAACGTTTGATTTCTGGTTTGGTGCCCTATGATTTCAACTTGTTTTCTGGGAAACCAAAATGCTCTGTATTTGTGAAGGGGATATTGAGATCTTAGCATTCTATGTAATGGGTTTAGAAACTCTTATCATTTCCTCTAGGATAACCCAGAAAGGTATCACATGTTGTATCCCCAAGCTCAGGAACTTTAAACATTACCTGAGATAATTTGGTCCTTTCTAAATCTCTCCACTTCACTCAAGAGATTTGCATATCTCTACAAAAGAATCTAAGAATTTTGATATCACTAAACATGCTTTGTTAACTTCTCCATATGACTGAGGGACCCTCTGGCTCTTGATCTGCTTCACAAGTGTTAGTGGTGCATTCCCTGTAAAGCATATGCTTCCTGATTGTCTAATGCTGCCCATGATTTCTTAATTTTATCTTATATCATTTGGATGGCTAAGACTTTTCCCAGCATCAAACATGTCCAAGACACTTTGAGACTTGCCCATTCATCTCAATGGAATTTAAACAATTCCCCCTAAGAACCAAAGGACATCAATTCTCTTTCTCAAGAACTTCTCCAGTGGAAATGCAGGCCATACCACTTGTGCCAATTTGGTTTCAGACATATATTTCTATTAAAGGGGACTGGAGACAGTTCAAAAGAGATAAATGAATGTTGGAGTTTGGCTAGAGTGAAGTAATATATGCACTGATTCAAGAAATGTGTCTCACATATTTGCCTGTTATTTTGATGGACGGACATACATCCTGTTATAAATTTGGGTGAGAAGTCCTCAGTCTCAAAACAAAGACTCACACCTTCACTTTTATAAATGGAGTACCTATAAGTGATAATTTTCTCTCTAGAAGACAGATTGTTGCATGTATTAATATGATGCTGAGATCTTATCTTTAAAACAGGAAATAGGGATTTCACCTCTGTATACAAATTCATTCAGAATCTTGCAATCTGACCTAAGCACTGTAAAACATATTCTCTGTTGGAAAAGAAGTATCAGTCATGCCAATTCCTTTGTCCATGTTATTTACAGGCTTAATTGGCATCAGACTTGCCCATCCTAAGAAATAGGGTCTGAGACATACTCTCTATTTTCCAGAGGAATTCATGAACTATTCTTCCTACTATGTCTTGTCAAGACTTCAACTTAGAGGCCCTCAGACCAACTCGTGTTGCCTAGAAAGGGATCAACATCCCACAATCTGACCAAAGTTTTCTGGCTGTTAGTATTTCTGTGGAGAAGAACCTGAGATTTACTCTCATTTTACAAGATGCCATTATATCTTATTTTCCAAAGGAGTCCTTATATTTTTCAAATATTACTAAATAGCACCATTGGATAAAAATGAAATTTAAAGCTATTTCTCCTTAAAGGCAAGTTCATGTATCATCCCCAAATATAGAAGTAATTGTAACTGTACCTCTTCCATTGTAAACTTTCTCAGAGAAATTAAGTGGCTAGAAGTATACTGAGAATGTTACATGTCTCAAGTGAGGCACTCATAGATCTTCCCAATGTTTCAAAGAGAGTCTACATCCATTCCTCCAAAACAAATACTTCTTCCAACCTTCTCCTATTGTCTCAAGAAGACTCTGACCTACTATAAACTTCAAATATGTGTTTTGAGACTTTCTAAACTCATCAATGGTATCACTGAACTTTCCCCTTCTCCGAACTGAAAGACATCAGCACCCTTCACGTGGCACAAATGGGTCAGATATTTTCTTCAATAGCAAATACCAAAACATTACAATTATTACTCAATAGTCCCTGTGACATATTCCTTTAGAAACAGCACACACATATGTTATACACACATTGTATATATACCCACAAATATTTTATATATATACATACACATCCTTGATTTTCAGTGTCTAATATTCAGTGAATTGTAGAAGTAATTAGAAGTTGGGAGGTGCCATTTCATAAGATTAGGTCAAGATTAGATTAATCTTAAAGATCTTTTGTTATGGTCAATGATTTGAAGTTCTGTTTTTACAAGTAAATAATATTTATTTTATTATATAATATTTATTATATGTAATATATATATTGTAATATATTCAAATTTGATGTATTATAACATTACATAGAATAAATATATAATATAATTATATGTAATTATATTTATAATTATAAAATTATACTATATAGCATAATATATAATATAAAGCCATATAATAGTATAGTTATTATATACAATAGTTTATTATATTTTATAATAATTTACTTTTTTATTATATATATAATAAACAGAAATCTCAGATATTTACCATTAAAAAGGAACTCTTAGATAAACATGATCTAGTGCAATGGTACATCACAACTTCTATTTACTTCCATGTATATGTGAAAATCTTCCATGTATATATGGGTCAGAGAGAGCCTCAGGCATTTTCCTCCTTTCCAATCTGACATTAGACATTAACTATATATACAAGTGAAAATGAACCTATCTTTGGCCAATGGTAACTCAGAAATGTATTTCCTACCTGGTGATGTTAGACATGCTTGTCTGACTAATATGACCTTGCCTTATATTCCAATTGGAACTTATATATCTGTCGTGAATCACAGTGCATATCATCCAACTAAAGAACCTTAATCCTTCACTCTGTACCAGGGTAAGTGTTGGAAAAACTTAGGTATTAGTAGCTGAATCTCATTATAATGCTGTTATGACATCCAAAATGCAGGTATTCATATCGAACTCCTTAAAGTTAATAGCCAAAAATAACAAAAATCTACACTTCATTATATTTCATGTAGCAGAATGTAAGTTTGGAAAGGCCACACAGAGAGCATGTTTTGACTGCCCCCTTAGAATATTAGTTGGATATATGGATGGAGATAGAGACAGAGACCCACATTCACACCAGAGCAATGGATTGAGCTCCCAAGGTCCATTCGAAGAGCAGAAGGTGGGAGAAGATGAGCAAGGAAGTTAGGACCTTGAGGGGCTGGACCACCCACTGAGACAGTGTGCCTGATCTAATGGGAGCTCACCAAATCCATCTGGACTGGGCCTGAATGAGCATATGATCAAACTGGACTCTCTAAATGTGGCTGCCAATGAGGGCAGAATGAGAAGCCATCAACAATGACACTAAGACCTATCTCCTCTGCATGTATTATCTTTTTGGGAACCTAGTCGATTTGGATGCACACCTTCCTAGGACGGGATGGAGGGGGGGAGGGCCTCGGACTTCCCACAGGGCTGAGCACCATGCCCTCTTTTAAGGAAGCAGCGGGAGGGAGTCGGGGGGGCGGGAGGGGACTGGGAGAAGGGGAGGAAATGTAAATTTTTTTTGAATGGAAAAAAAATAAAAGAATATGGGGAAAAAAGAACTGAAGAAAAAGAAAGAAATTCAGGGTTACTATGGTGTGAAAAATATATATAGAATCTGTAAAGATAAGTCTAATCAAGATTGTAATGAAGAGTTAGAGCCAGAGTAGTGGACGTGATATATTTGACCATAGGGATGGCGGAGACAAATAGCTCTTCTTTTTTTCACTCATTTTAAAATTTGCACTGAAACAGTTTCACACTCCCCAAGATGTTCCAGGAGTTTGCTTTGCAATACTTTCCCTGACATATTTCATGGTAGAGGATTTTTCAACAGTCCTTTATGTCTGATAAAATGTACTTCACACCCTCAGAGCCATGAGGGACTGCTATTCATATGGTAAATGCACATCCAGATTTCCAGGTCTCACCACCAGAATCCACCCTAGTTAGAAGAGTCCAATATTAGTGCACAAATGATGGATTTCAGGCCACTTCCAACACAAGTAATATTTCATTTCTTCACAGATTTAAATGGCTGAAATAAACACTAAGGAGGCATTGGGGCTGCTACAGGAGCAACAGCTCTTCAAAATCATTAAAATTGTTACCCGTTATATTAAAAAATTCCCCCAAAGATATAAATATCCTCAGCTGTGAAGAACTGCTAGATGATGAAGCAATGCTGGGATCCTTCTCTCATACAGACTGCAGAGGAAGAAGTTTAACTTTTGACTAAAGTGATTAGAAATTTTCCTTGATGACCAAAAGGTATAATATTCATAAATGGAAACTATAGTAGCTAATTTCTACTTATAACTTTGCCTTAGATTTCTCCTATTCAAAAATGTTCTCACTGTCTGCTCCTTAGATGAATGGGGAAGTCAGATCTTTCCCCTTATTCTAGAACACCATTTGGTCATTATATAATTTACTTTGAATAAGGTGAACCTCATAACTTCCACTTATTTAGAAAATGGTCTTGAGACCTTTGTCTTCTCACATGTTAGGGGTCACATTCCTTATCTATATGTATAATTTCAGTCTTAATAAACTCTCTCTACAAAAAATATCTCCAAAAATTATGTTCTACCAAATTTGGTGCTTAAAGTCTAATTTCTGCAAAGAAGTGCTGTCCCTACTTTCCCTTTTGTCCAAATAGCCTGACACTAGATCCACAGATGAGGAAACTTGTACAACAATGCAGATTTTATACTTTTATGCTTTTCCTGAAAATACTTCAAACCTACTTCCTTTAACCAAGAGGCCTCAAATTTATCCCTCTAACACACACAAACTGGGACTTCCATTCACATTCTGGCATCTTTTTAGAAGAATTCAGTGATTGGTGTCATAACTTCAATGGATGTTTCAGAAATGTGTGTTCTAATCTTTGATGTTGTGTTGAAACCTAGAGAAGTGCCTAGAACCTCCTCTACTTTATAACATTCCATGAGAATTTTCTTTTAGACAGCTTCCAGAACCTTTCTTACAATGCCCAATTCTCATTTGGTTATTCTTCACTGAAAAATCAAGTCCAAGAGTATTCTGACATTCTTGTAATGAAGTATGTCTCTGAATTATAACTCTACCCATGGAAGGATCTATGCAAAACATTTGGGAGGTTGTCTGCAATTTCCAAAGCCCACCAGGACCACCATCCTGTAGAGTCTTCAGGCAGCCAGTTAGTGTTCTGTGTTATCTGTGTTTATTTTCTCAGAGTTTATTTTGTTTTTTGTCTTACTGTTTTGGATATCCTTCTGAAAATGTATTCAGAATATGTGAGAGCCTATAGATGGATTATGTGGATGTGTGGGAAGTTCACAAGTGGTGGATCTGGGGAGATGAACCTAGGTCCCTTTTTTATTTGGGTCCCAGGACCCTTCTATATGAGAGTGGCCATCTATTGTTCCTATAGATAAATGTGTGGGAGGCTCCTGGTGTCTCAGTTTCAGTTCTGTAAATAGATGGGTGGGTAACAGCTACATAACAGCTTGAGACTCTCATCTTTAGTTTAGTTTTTTCTCCAGGTGGCAGAAGGACTCTGTATGTTCTGTGTGCTGTTTATTTTTGTCTTTTGTGTATCTTCTTTCTGACTTATAAAACTGGTGTGATGGGAGAGACTCAAAGCATGACTTCTTTGACTTTGATATTGGATCATTTATAGGTCTTTAGAGATAGGGTTATAAGCATAGAAGCATATTTTTCTATTAAGAAATGAGTCAAGGATCTTCTATGCACCTTAAACATTTCACTGAAAGAATGCAGCCTTGGCTTGTAGTACAGAAGGCAACGTAGGCAATTTTGCCATACAAGAATGAGGCTGTGTGGCAACTCATATGAATGGGTGACTGGGATATACAGCCCTGTTATAACAATATATTATATATATAATATATTGCTGCCAGACACAGTTGTAGGGGATGGATATGCCCCCAATAGGATTTCAAACACTTAACAGAGAATCTGCGGTTAATTGCTATAACTGTACTAGATGAAAATTATGTTCCCCCATGCTGTGTGCGACACTGTCCCCTCCATTGCTGGTGCATGGTTCCCTTAGTCAGCCCTGGGGACTCTGGCCAAGGTTTTGCTCCACAAGTCAAGGGCAATGAGTCACAGTTGCGGGCTATAGGTGTTAAGCTGTGGAGGTTGTGTTATGATACTGTAGCCAGACTTCCCTCCAACAGAGCTGCTTTGGTCATTCAGATCCAATGGTTTACAAATATTTGCCACATTTTAATAGTAGATAGGATCACCTGATATAACTTAGTCCAATACACAACCATCCCTTTTAATCAAGACACCCATTAGACAAATGTCAGCCAATTAGGAATCCCTCAATGCAACTTATTCTATGATAAAATCCACACCAACTGAGGCTGAATTTCTCAGACTGTGCAAATGTTATGGTGACATAGAAAGTCCAAGTTTGAACTTGAAAAAAGGCTTTTTTCTTTTACACACAGGACTAGGTATCATTATTGCTTGTTGGGGGACCCTGTGATCTGGGAATAACAGATATTTTCAGTCCTGCTCCTAATAACTCAGCATCATATGTGCAACTTCTGTTATAGGAACTTAAGGGTGCAAAGACAAACCATTGCAGATATGATAAAATGCATTTAGGAAATAAGATTTTATGTAATACTTTAAGTATGATTAAAACACAATGTCAGATTTCATGAGATTTCTCAGCTTGTCAAGGCACATATCACCAAGTCAAATAATGAAAGTTCAATCTCTTACACACAAAATAGAAAATGAAAAGGTTTTGCAGCCTGATAAACCTCTCTGATGAAACAATAATCCAAATCAGACCAAATCAACCAAATTAGAAAAATCTGTGTACAAAAGCTCATGACTATGTGCTGCCAAGTTTCATATGTCATAAGAGTGGTGTGTTAGCCTATTTCATATGTCTGCATGCCATTCATTAATGGTTCTGATAGTGCTTCCCACTTATGTCTGTGAAACATGTAAACTATGCCTGAACTTTGTAGCTGTTATGAAAATTTCTCAAATTCTCTTTTAAAAATACAAATGTGATATGGGCACCCTCCCACATGATGAAACTCACTCAGTTCCCACACACCTATTTGCACACAAGACACTGTTCATGTAGTCATGTAGTGACCCAATCATAGGCCAAAAGGCACTGGCATGTCTGTGCATCCCACAGACACTCATAGACCCTACAAGAACATTTTTCTCAGGGTGTAGATCCCATGGAGTCCCACCATCCCCATGTGCCCTATGACATTCTTGGGGGATGTGGTACCACAGGATAGTTCTGTCATAATTACCATTAGAGAATAAATAGCTTTCGAACAGACACAATCTATGGAGATCCACATGCTAACACCTGGAACAGGGCAATCCATCTTTTGGCAGTCACCAAGTGTCATAGAGGCTGAGAGGTTCTGATTACCTTCTGATCCACAAGATGAGCTACTCCTAAAATCTGCAAGGAAGGGGTGCAGTGTGGTGGGGTTGAAAGGAGGGATCAGTGGAAGGGCTGAGAGTGAGGAGTGGGGCCAGTTTGGAAGGGAGGGCCGATGGGTGAGAGGTGAGACTGAGTTTGAGGTGCCAGGACTGAGGATGAGTGGTTGGGTAACTGGTGAGGACTGAGAGGCAGGACTGAGAGGAAGAGATGTGTCAAGTGGTGTGTCTGAGGTTGGGACCAAGGGAAGGGGCAGGTCTGAAGGTTAGTGGAGGGTTAACTTTGGATTCTGATAATTAGGGGTGGGACCTTGGATGAGAGGTTGGCCTGAGAGTTTGGGAGTAGGGCCTTGTGGAGTGTTGCCAGGTTGAGAGTCAGGAGTAAAGCAGCAGGTGAAGCTCATGACTGAGTGTGAGTGGTTGAGGCTAAGAGTGAGACAGCTGTGGAAGGAAAGTGATAGGAAGGACTGAGTCAGAGGGGTATGGCTGAGCAGGGAGTGGACAGGGTATTGATGTGCAGGGAGGTGAAGGGGAGAGGCTGTGGGGGTTGGATCAGAACACTGCAGGAAATCCAACCTGAACTGAACAGTGGTTTGGGAGGCAGTAGAGGGTAACCCTGAAGAGGGGTGAGTGGTTGTGGGGTGGGTTGTACGATGAGCACAGAGACAGGAGAGAGGGGTTTCCTTGTGGGAGTGTGGTAATAGGGAAATTAGGGACAAGAAGGTTGTGGCACATTTGGTTACAGGAATAGGGATCAGTGAGGGGCACATGCAATAAAGGAACAATATTTTGGGGTGGGTGACAGGGCAGGTCCAATAAAAGTGTCACATGTCAGGACCTAACTGAGGAGGGGTTTCTGCCCTGGGGGACTTCAGAGCTGAGGTGTCCACACTGACTTTACCATGATCCACAGGCACACCCTAACCATTCAGAATGGTGCAGAGGAGCGGGCTCCCCTGCACTCTTGGGAGCTCTGTCCTTTTAGGAGTGTCATTCACATCCAGGACACTACATGCTTGTCTTTGCCTCTGTTCACCCAAGTGCAGGAAACATGAGAAATCTGGGACACTTTCATGGATAGCAGAGGGGAAGAAAGCATATGGGGTAGAGCTTAGCTTCTGGACTTACAGCAGTCCAGGGAGGGTCATTTGACATAGGACAGGGGCTCTGGAAATGAAAGCCAACCCCTATGGCAGGTGTCACTGTCCAGCAGACTTGAGGACAGGGAAGGAAAGAGACAGAACCAGCAGTAGTCTTGTGTGTATTCTGTCCTTTCCTCTGTCATCCAACTGAGCCTCCTCCTAAGCAAACAGGAAATCATATTCCTCCACCACATACTTCTCCCAGTCCTGCTCCAGGTCCTTTGCTCTGTCTCCTTTGGGATTGTGCAAGTGCTGCTGCAGTATCCAGACCAGGGGTTGGGATAGCAGGGAAGGTGGCCCAAAAGGGGACAGAAAAAGGGAGCCCTCAATGGTTCAGCATTCAGACCAGGGCTTGGGATAACAGGGAAAGTTGGGCCAAAAGGGGACAGAATAATAGAGACCTCAATGTGCACATGCAGGATAGAAGCTTGCTCTCTCTACTATTGGTACAGATAATTATAGTTGTCAAAAATGTTGAAAAAGATGCTGGTGCAATACTTCTGGTCCTACAGCATGACCTTGCCTGTGTTATGGGGCCTCAGGGAGGCAGGAGGAGGTGGCCATATGTGTCCCGGAATGCCAGAGTTGCCTATGCACAGCAGCTTCACCAGATAGAGCATGTGGCACAGATTGTCCAGGAAGGGCAGCACCTCAATTGTTCTGGCACCCAGAAGTCTCATCTCTTCCTCTTATAAATACTCTAGCTAGAATATGGACAGTATGTATTCACCATCCAGGCCCATTCAGCGGTGTCAGTACTCTATGCTGATACAGTGCACATGTAAATCTTGCTACAACCATGGGCCATGGTCACTTGCAAGGGATGTAAACTACAAGATACAGCAATGCCACTTGAGATATATCAGCCAAGTTATGAGAATGAATTACGGCAGATACCTGAAGATAGCACTGCTTGAAGGAGTATATGGGATTAGGTGAAGAGACAACACAGAAAACACTGGGTAGACAGCATAAAGGAAGACTGTAGAAACTTGGGCATAACAATAATGCAATTATCTAGGACTGCCTAGGATTTGAACAGCTTCCAAAAACTGACTGGCTATGCATACTTAAGCCTTGCGGTGTCAAAAATGATGATGATAATGATGATTACATTTGGGTCAGACTGTGATATTATAACTGTTGCCTTGCAAGCCCAGTAGGAATCTCTCAGATCATAGGAAGAGCCCAAAAAGCAGGGAGCAGCTAAGATGTGGTGGTTTCATTGGAGGTTTTAGCATCAAATCTATATGTGTCCTTTACAACCTTTAATGATTGAATATGTAAAAGGTGATTCTGCTGATGAGGGTATTGTCAAATCCATTGACAATGCCCTTGTAGTTGACACTATTTGCCAAGTCACATGTACCTAAACTTAATAAATACGATCTGTGGAAAAGCTTTACAAAGACTTTTTTGGTGGATATTTTTTTCATTGACAATTAAAACTATGGATGTAGTAATTAACAGCCTCCAAGGTAACTGGCAAGTTGTGAGTTTTTCAATGTTACTTTTCTTTAGCTATGTTTTATTAAGTGTTGCATCTCAAATGGAAAGGTATTCTGGCAATAGGGGGATAAAGAATACCATAAAATAACAGGTCACTACAAACTGAAAACCAGAGATTTATTGGGAGGGATAAGACTAGTAGGATGGCTCTGTCTGCTAGGAAAGGAAACAGGAGAGAACTGAACAAAATGAAGAATTTATATGAAGTTTCCTTGGAAGGGATGGACCTTTTCATAGTGTGGCTTTCCAGTGTACAGATTGGAGGGATTTCTAGTTCAGAGTTTTGGATTTTAATCCAGTAGGGCAGGGGCTAGGATGAAGGCCAAGTGTTGCCATTAGGACAGTTAGAGCGTTCTATGTGTAAAACCTGGCAGTTGGGGGTCCTAAGTGTTGGGGTTCTGTCCACTATTGTACATCAAAAGGTACATTTAAGACATTTCACAGACTAGACAGATTGATGTGTGAGCTATGTTATCTAAGGTACAGGTACCCAACTTATTCTATCTGATATCTGAAAGCATATGTCCTTGTTATTCTGCCCTTTGCCCATAAAGTTGAATTATTCCACATAAGTTTACTTTTTTATGCCAGAGACCAGATTATGATTGTTTTTGCCCTTTATTTTGCCATCTCCATTACCTCCCGTTTACTTCTGTTTATTCTCTGAACCCTTGAAAAAGTTTTCCCAGTGAAAACATGATTATGATTGTCTGAACAAGAGCTTAAGAATCTGACAATGGATGTTTCAAAGAATATGGGATACTGAAGGAAACCTCCACACTATTCTGTAGCAGGCCAATCTTCCTTTGGAAGACATGATGTAATCACAGGTGGAAAATGCATATCATAATGTCTAATATTATGTATGAAATATCTGGATTAACAAGTCTGATTCAGATAAGTCTAATGACAGGCAACTATTATGCACAGCAACTTTTTAGAAAGTTGAATTTCATAGTCTGCTCTTGGTGGGATTTCAGAGGAGGTTGACAAACAGTGATTAAACATCTGGGATTTTTTAAGTAGACGTATGCTGCCTAAAAGAAGAACACAAGCATTTTCTTCCATTATGGAGATGTGACATCTGGAGTAGATGAGCTACATTTAAATGCTCATCAGTCTGTTATAGTCATAGTTACAGTGTCACTTCCCTTTGTGTTTTAATGCTTTCATAGAAAGGAGTTGTGTGTTAGAAAAAATAGCAATAATTATAGCTCATATAGAATTGTATCATTAGTACAACTAAATTAAGGTATAATATGTGGATGAAAGATGTGTGTAATTTGTTTATAATTTGGAGATGTTTAGACTATGACAGGCTGTGATATCATAACTTGTGTGGCAAACCCAGTTAGATGCTCTCTGCTAACATCAAAGGCCCAAGATGCAGGGAGCAGCTGAGATGTAGCGTTTCTTATGGAGGATGGAGCATCACACAGAAGTGTCCTATACAGTCTTCGTGGCGGTGTAGGCGAGAGGTTTTCTCCAAATCCTTGGCAAATGGCCTTCCTATTGTCACTCTTTGCCAAGTTATGGGTACTTAATGTAACTGAATAGAGTGTATGGAAAAGCTTTTCGGAGACCTTTTTCGGTGAGTGTCCTTTTCACTGATTAGTAAAACTCAGATCTAATAAATTAGAGGCCTCAGAAGTCTCTGGAAAATGGTGAGTTTTTCATTGTTTCCATCCATCTGCTAGGCTTTATTAAATATTACAGTTCAGAAAGAAAGGCATTCTGGCAGGAGCCAATGAATACCACAAAATCATAGCTCACAGAAAAGCTCACACAGGAGATATATTGGGAGTGATAAAAACATTGGGTTGACTTTGTCTGCTAGAACATATTCAGTGGGTTACAGATCAGAATAAGGGGTTTCTATAGACCTTCTTTGATTGTGATGGGACTTTTTGGGTGTAGATTTCAGCATATGGATCAGTGGGATTTCTAGTCCTGAGCTTCACTTTTTTATACAGTAGGCCAGGGGCTAAGATGAAGTCTAATTTCTTCCTTTAGAACACTTAATGTCATGGCCGGGTGGTGGTGGCTCACCCCTTTAATCCCAGCACTTGGGAGGCAGAGGCAGGCAAATCTCTGCGAATTCGAGACCAGTCTGGTCTACAAGAGCTAGTTCCAGGACAGGCTCAAAATCTACAGAGAAACCCTGTTTCGAAAAAATAAAACAAAAAACAAAATAAAGAGAGAGAGAGAGAGAGAGAACACTTTGTGTCCTTTGGAGTGAAAAATTGCAGTTGAATTTCCTTAGGGAATGGGCCTGGCACACAGTGTGGTTTTATTTTTTTGAGCCATTTCTTAGACTGGATAGAGTTTGCTGTGGGATATAATTCTGATATCCACTGAAAACACATGTCCCTGCTATTTCGGCTTCTGCCAAAGGAGTTATAGTCTTGCTCAAAGTGTTTTATTTTTGTGATTTGAATATGATTGATATTTCCCATTTCTTTACAATTTCCAATGCCTCTTGTTTACCTCTGCTAGATCTCCACACTCTTCAAAATTTTACCATTATGTCAGTGCAAACATGAGTTTGATAGCCTAAACAGAGTTTAAAATGCTGGCAATGGATGTCCCAATATTTACATGGGAAACAGCAGGAGGACTCCACACTCCAAAAATATATAAAAGAAACTCAGGGATCCTGAGTGTGTGACAAATATTTGCAAAGGCAGAGAATTATTTGATACTCAATATACTTCTTTAGTGTTTTTTTTTACAAAATAATACTTCAATGTAAAGACCCCACCTGTGAAAACAAAAATATGCATGTTTTTACATTTATTTTAATGTTCTCTTTTATTCTATTTACAACACCCAATGCATATCTATCATTCTATCTATCTATCTATCTATCTATCTATCTATCTATCTATCTATCTGTTGTAGTAAGGCCGCTTGTTCATTTCCTGGCAGTCCAGACTCCCAAAATAACCACACAGAAACTGTATTAATTAGAGACCTATTATCTCTAACTTCTTATTAGCTATCTCTTACATATTGACTTAACCCATCTTCATTAATCTGTGTATTGCCATGATGAAGTGGTTTACAGGCAAAATTTCAGCATCTCTGTCTCTTTAAGAGGCTTATTTTTTTACTCCTTTAATCTATGACTCTCTGTACTCTATTTAAAGACTTTGTTTTATGTTTTTTCTAAACTATTCACTTAACTTTCTATGCTCTTTTTCTTCTCTCTGCCAAGCCTACATACATTTTTAACACACACTCACATCAATGCAACAATTAATGAAAATGAGTCTATGATTTTGAAAGGGGTATATAGAAAGATTTGGAGAGGGAAGTAGTAATGATATAATTATATTGTCATCTCAAAAATTAAATAATTTCAAAATAAGAATCTATAGGTTAGAGGCAGGTGAGTTAACATCTAAAAATGATTGGTTATTCACCTATCATGCGCCACTCTTTTACCATAATCTTGCAGAGAGGTCTATGTAATAGGTCAGAAAGCCTCTGGTTGGATAATCCTGATGATTCATCTTCTCTTTTGGTAGTGTACATAGTACATCATTGTGGAATGAACTGAGTGATCAAAGTGTGGAATGAACCAAGTGATGAATGGATGCTTGAAAAAAAATCCCACACTAGCTCAGAAATGAGAAATATATTTAAGTTTTTTTATTTATTTAAGGGTAAACTCACAAATCAGAATCCTCTACTTGAATGGTTGAATCCCGCAATCCAAACGAGCAGCCAGTGGAAAGGAGGAAGGAAAAAGGGACGAACGCAGGTTCGGCATCTGTGTATATAGTATAAGAGGCAACTCCCCAGTAGGCGGATAATAACAAGCTGCAGGTCTTTCTACAGCACCTCTCCCTTTTGTTTAAATAAGAGAGTTCTAAGCCTAATACAACATTATATACCATAAGAACAAATGTCCTATTCTAACTAGCTTAAGTCTTGTATAATAAATAACTTGGCCAAATCATGAGAGGAAAGTAACTACAATTATCTAGTCTTCAACCCCATTGAAGATCCTAGAAGGAAAATAATACTTGAGTAAGTAGGAAGTGCAATCAAGCAACTTCCAAAATGTGCAACAAATGACAGAGACAACTGGCTAACTGGGCAATCACCCAAAGTCTCATTTGCAACGTTGAAGCAACCAACTTCAGCTAAGGCCTAGAATAAGTGACAGACTATTTTCAAAGGCAGGACATTTTTCAAAACTGTCTGACCCTGTCTTGGCAAGATTTGACAGTCCAGCTTATCCATTTCTTGATACTATGTATTTTGTCAGTGGTTGAGGCATGGGCATTTCTTTGCCCACAAGCCAGTTTTTGCCAAGAAGAAAACAAGCTCCAAGTGGAGTGTTTTTGGTGCTCAACACTCTCTCAGGAATAGATCGGTGCTGCCAGGAACAATTGTGTCTCACTTCAACAGAACTCTAAGTTATTTAAATGCCATTTTCTACAGCTCTTTGAAGTGGTTGAAGATTATCTATCTATGCAAAATATAACCTCTATGTATCTAAAGAACCTGATTAGTCTAACTATAAGTATGACAAACATAGATGAATATTGATCTATATAACTTATAACTTATATAACTTAAAGCCTAAGACAGTAAACAACCACAATAAATGAGGACAATGAGCTCCAAATGTAAACAATGTGTAAGTATCTTGATCAGAGGTAGAAATGTACATTGCAATATAATAAATTTATATCAATATATAAAAATTTTTTAAGCAGAAATAGAAGCATAATTAGTATAATTTAATAAAATAATATATTATTTATATATATAAAATAATAAGCATATTTAGTATAATTTAACTTTGTATCAATATATAAAAATCTATACCAATGTAATTGCTTATAAATAATAACTTACAAGTATTCACTCTATTACTATTATTATTAGTGTGAGTAAGCTCATACCAATCTATTATCCCATCCAATTTTCCCTTTTTATTTCAAAGAGATCCATGAGCTTATAAAATTCCCCCTCAACCCCCAACCGTATACCAATTATAATTAACCCCTAAATTATGTCCCTAATCTTAAGGACAAACTTTGTTGGGAGAGGGAACGTTGTCTTCTAGAATTACTTCCAGTTGTCATGGGGGCGACATTCTTTCTATGGGCTCCTGTGAAAGTAAAATGATGGTTAAGTTCCAAAATTCAGGTCTGGTATAATTGCAAATAGTCTCTGAGTATTTGGTGGAGGTCTGACCAGAAAGCTGTAAAAATGTGCACCATTTCAGTTAACCAAGTTGGGACCATCTTGAGCATCTGGTACCCAAAACAGGTCTTGTAGTAGCGCTATCAGTGTCATGATGACATATCCATGAGGTGGAGTTGTTGCTGTGGGGCCCCATCTTCTTCCGGGAAACTTTAAAGATGACTGCAGGAAAATTCATTGTTCATTATGGAAAACTTAAGCTTTATTTATATAAACATATACAGACATATGTATTCAATGAAAAATATGATAAAGACATTTGCTGGAATATCTCCTGAAGCTTAATTGTGGGGTTTGTGTTATAGATGTGGCATTGGGCATCCAACTGTCAATTGTCTGCATTTTGACAAGCTGCAGATTTCTTAAATGGTATCTGTATGCTGCAAACAGAAGCTGCATTGATGAAGACTGAGAGTCCTTCATATATTTGTTTGTATAAGGATGAGGATTTAGAATGTAGTTAGAAATTATACTTTTTAGGGAAATGGTGATAATAATTTCTTTATTAGTGTCCATGTACTTACCATACACAAGACATTAGCTATTAGCTATGTTTACAATACCAGATATGAACACCCTCCAAATGAATGAGTATGGCTTAAGTCCAATAAGAAGACTGTTGGTTACCACAGAGATATAGGTTCCACTATTGGGACTATTTTATCATGCTGGTTGTTATTGTGCTTAATAGACTTTACATTGGTAAGATGGTAGATTGCCTTTCTCCTTGGCAGTTGGCATAGCACCTTTCTGTACTATGAGAGTTCAGGGATGAGGTGCTTCTATGTAAATTCCAGCTTGATTCCTCTAAGTCTTATGTCCAAAGTGTACTTTGCCTTCAGCAATAGGGTATTACTTTCAAGTTGTGGGAGGTAAACAAATTTAATAGAAATAGCTATTAATATTTTTGGAGTCTCTTGGAATCCCTTGTCCAACAACCTGAAGGTAGGTTTCTCAAGCCTCCTATGTTGATAGTCTCTTAGAAGGACTAAGTTCTGCAACTTCATTTAAACTATGTATGTATACATACAGTTATATATTATATATTTTAATAAATGTTAATGTTCCCCTGTGGCTTTTCTGAACTTCTATAATTTTATAATCCCTATTCCTACTTTCTCCATCTGTGTTGCCCTCTCTTTCCATTCTCCAAACAAAGCCCATCATCATTTTTTCATATTCCACTTCCTAACACCTGTGTCTCACTATCACATTATCTAAAGCCTGTCACTTATCTCGTTCTTTTGGGCTTAACTAGTTTCTAAAGCTTCTCCAGATTATGTATTCATATGTAAAGATCTGCAATCAGCAGATAATTTGGGGCATTTGTCTTACCTCTTTAGTACAATATGTTCTGGTTTCATCCACTAACCTGCAAATTATTTTTTTTCTAAAAATAAATTTTTAGAATTTATTTCTAATTTATTTCTAAGAATTTCATTTTGTGAAGGTCACACATTTGCATTTTCCACTCAATATTTGAAAGTTTGCAAAGAATACAAAATGCAGCCTGAAGAAAAAAAAATCAGCATCTTCAACAAATGGTACTGGGGAAACAGAATGTCCATATGTAGAAGAATGAAATTAGACTCATATTTTGTACTTTGTACAAAAATCAACTTCAAGTGGATCAAAGATATCCATGTGAAACCTAAACCCCTGGAAATTCTAAAAGAAATCTCAGACAGAATTCTAAAAGATATATATGGCAATTGACTTTCTGAATAAATCTTCATTTGCTCAGGAATTGAAGAAAACAAATTGAGACATTGTACTTAACAAAATCAAATAGTATATGTACAGCAAGGAAATAACTAAGTGGAGAAGTATATAGAGTGGAAGAAACTTTTTTCAGCTATACATCCAATAGAGGATTAATATTCAGAACTTATACAGAACTCAAAAAACTATTCAAGAAATCATGGGGCCCAATTAAAACATGGACTATCAATCTGAACAGACCTGTCTCAAAAGAAGAAATAATGGCTAAGAAAAAATTTGTAAAAGTATTCAACAACCTTCTCAATTGAGGAATGGAAATTAATACTGCTTTAAAATACAATCTTTCCCCAGCCAGAGTAAGATCAAGAAAACATCTGAGAAAAAAGTACAGAGAGGACACAGGGAAAGGAGAACCCTTGTTTACTTTGTTTGGATTGCTAACTGAGGTATCCAAAGGACTGAAAATCCTATTCTAGAGATAGACTATGTTCATTACTACTCTACTTGTAGTAGTTAGGAAATGGAAACTACTACAAGATTTAGAAACTCAATTCTGAGACCATTTGTTAAATATATGTCTCATATTCAATTGAGGTCACAATAGGTAAACTCCTTTTTGCACATAATCATATTTCTTGAATGTTAGGACTCTCAGTACACACTTGTTCAGCAAATATTTATTGAAGTAATAATCTTGTTATAATTAGGAAATAAAATTGTTATAGTTAGGAAATGCATGATATAAAAAGTTATAATTCTTCAGCTGGAAAATATAAAAACCTGGTGCTCAAGAAGTGTAGTGGAGGTGGAAATGAAAACAATGGACAAGAATGAGGGGATGGAAGTTTGTAACTGAGATCTACATGTCCATGTATGTTTAACACCCAAATTATTTCCACATTTTAAGAACACACCAAGTGAACAATATTTTAGTGAGGACTATGCAAGGAAATATCCCTGAAATGAATTTTTTCAGTGTAAAAAATGATACAAAATGATACAAATATACCTGAAAATCTGTTGGGACTAGAGTTGAAACATTACTCCTTACATAGCCACAGGGCATGTAGAAGTTTCAAATTCTGATTCTGAAATGTTTTCAGGTGTGCCTTCCCATTTCTTAGTGTTTGTATTTTTCAAAACATGTCTTTATCAAGTGAATGATTGGAGGTAGAAAACAAAGCCTGGATCTTTAACAAAGGAGAAATTAGTGCTTTTTACCTCACACATTCTATGCAACTGGTCATAGTCTAGGTTTTTTTCTCACCATCTTTTTTATGGTATCCCAACCCCCTTGTTCTCTTTTTCTATTCATTCCAAGGAACTTATGCTACACTCAGTAAGGCAGTGCCCAGGGTACACCTCCTTTCTGATGGCCAGGTTGAGTCTGCTAGAAGGCCCTGATTATGAGGTCACAATGAAGAGTGCTGATATCATCTAAAATATATAAGGAAGGGCAGCACACAGAGCCAGCCAGGTATCACAGGTGGTGAAGGGAAAGCAGGTTCCTAACCCAAGACGTCTCCAGCTCACCTGCTGCATCCAGAAGCTGATGCTCCCAATGCACGATGGCAAAGAAAGAAGGTACAAGAGAATGACCATAAAAATCATATTCTGGATCAGGATTGACCCAGCGACCAGATGGCCAAGATAAAAAACACTGATGACAACTTGTGCTGGAGAGGCTGTGGAGAAAAGGGAACACTTCTGCATTGCTGGTGGGAATGCAAGCTGGTACAACCCCTATGGATGTCAGTGTGGTGATTTCTCAGAAAATTAGGAAACAACCTTCCTCAAGACCCAGTAATAGCACTTTTTGGTATACACCCAAAGGATGCTCAATCGTGCCACAAGGACATGTGCTCAACTATGTTCATAGCAACTTTATTTGTCATAGCCAGAAACTGGAAACAACCTAAATGCCCCTCAATCT
>PVIU01006734.1:60264-98946 GCA_004026605.1 Ondatra zibethicus
GCAGAAAAAAATAACGACAGCCTAAATTTTGCAGGAAAATGGATGGAACTAGAAAGCATTATTTTGAGTGAGGTAACCCAGACACAGAAAGACAATTATCACATGTACTCACTCATAGGTGGTTTTTAAACATAAGGCAAAGAAAACCATCTTACAAACCACAATCCCAGAGAATTTAGACAACAATACGGACACTAATCTACATGGGAAGTAGAAAGTATAAAAAAACAAGATCTCCTGAATAAATTGGGAGCATGGGGACCTTGGGGGAGGGTTGAGGGAGGGAGGGGAGTGGCAGGGAGGGGAGCAGAGAAAAAATAAAAAAAATTAAAAATTAAAAAAAAGAAAAAAAGATAGAGTCTTCTGGGCGGTGGTGGTGCATGCCTTTAAACCCAGCACTTGGAGGCAGAGGCAGGCAGAGCTCTGAATTCAAGGCCAGTCTAGTCTACAGAGAGAGTTCTAGGATAGCTAGGGTTACATGGAGAAACCCTGTCTCAGGATGAAGAAAAAAAAAAGACAGGCTAGGTAACTCATATATAGCTGAGGATGATCTTGAACTTTTGATTTTTCCTGCCTCTACCTCCTAAGTGCTGGGTTTACAGGTATGGAAAGCATTGCAATTTGAGACTGGAAAAGTCACTGACTGCTATGGGAAGAGCTTACCAGGTAGTTCTTGAGGGTGTTGGAAAGACAGTAATGCTGAAATGCCAGCAGCAATAAAGCCCCATATCACATTTCAGAAAGGAAAAAAAAAAACAAATTATATATAATTTGATATATCTATTATTATATGTCATGATAGACCATAGACCAGGAATCTAAGACATCACTGCTCCATCTCATCAACACACTGATTTCATGAGTAAAACATTCTATGTACTAATATCTGTTCATTTGTTTGTAAAGGAGGTAAGCATTCTTGATGTTGAAGTCTGAAATATAAAACTGTTTTGTAATTTACTTATTGAAATTCTCATTAGCCAAATAAAATATAAATTTATATGTATTATTAGAAAACTATAATTATAAAATATAATTATAATGAATGTTAAAAAAATCATATTCATCCTACTTGGTGGCATAGTCTTTGCCTTCATCTTTTTTGACTTGAAGATACTAGTTCAGGTAGGCTCTGTAGGAGAGGAGTCTGCTCTAATATTAAAATAACTCAATACATGGACAGAAGAGTATTTTGTAAGAATACAGAAAGAGGAAAGAAACTTGGGAAAGAACATCAAATGCTGCCTACCCTCTCCACAGAGCACCAACATTTGTTTACTCTCAGCATGAGCTTCCCAAGCTTTCATCACTGTATTCAAAAGTTGTGGCCAACTAAAAGATAGATATAGGTTGCTAATGATCTGATCAACTTTCCATTGAATCTCTCACTCACCATAAGGGAACAGGAGAGCTAAAAGTGCGCATTCCCCACATCAAAGTTTCATCTTACAATTGGGTCTTTTCTCTTGTTTTCTCTCACTTCTCTGATGTTATCCTGACTAAATGTGAGTTGACTGGTGTTATTTTAAAGTCATAAGTAAAATGATTTTATAGTACGATTAATAACATGTGTCAAGGCTAATATTGAACTTCCTAAGGCAAGAATGTTTTACAAGTTAACATTCATATTTCTTGAATTGTTGCCTGAATAAAAGATCCTTATTATTTTCTCATATTTTTCAGGGTTTCTGTTCACTGACAGTTGCCTGTTTTTGTTGAAATATTTTAATTTTATGTAGTTTATTGATTGTTGAGAGTATTTCCTGCAGTATCAGAGTCTTGCTCTAAAAGTCCCTTTTTATACTTTTAATCTTGGATTGTTTTACCCATCTTTGACCATGTGCAAAAATCAATTCAATGTTTATCAATATCTACCCTTAAAATAATGTTTCCATTGTAAGAATCAGTTTCTTTTCTTCCTTCATTTCTCAAATGAGCCTATCCTACCTTTCCCTGGATCCATATTCCTCTTTCCTTCTCCCATCATGGCTTTGGAAATTTATGAGTATTCAAAGTATGCTCAGCTCTAAATGTGTGAGTTGTTTTTTTGTTTCTATGTTTAGTTTTGTTTTGATACTAAAATTGCAAGTGAAATGCTTTTAAATAAAGATCAAAGACAGGGTTTGGCACTACTACTGAGCTTTCCAAGCAAAGATGATACAAGGTGACCCCTCAGTCTGTGCTTGTTCAAAACATACATGTCAGTCAGTGTTACCCTTCAACACATTCCAATCTATATCTACTGAGGGAAAAATCTGTTCATTATTATAGCCAAGTTATTATGAGAAAGATTTTGGAGATTTCTAGGTCCCCCCAAAAAACAGAATAGTAATTTCTTTTACAGATAACTAAGTATGAAAGCCCATCCAACTCGAGACACCCAATACTCCTGAGAGCAACTCCTATTCGGTCATTCAGAAGCACTGCTGTGAGTCTCCCAGTCAGTAACTTCAACCAGGGTTTGCTAAAACTTTATCCATGAACATTAGACTTACACAAATGAATGATGGTCTATGTGAAAATCATGAAATATCAACTGGAGCCATTGATATCTGTGAAGGTCACATTTGGGCATACAAAGACTATTTGAAAACCCTTTCTGAGAATTCCATTAGTAAGTAACAGTGGAAGCAAACAATAAAGCTCTGTGTGGAATCAATTCATTTTGTTTCTTTCAAATGACTTTTTATTTAAATAAGTGGGGTGCCAGTAAGATACTTCAGACACCTACTCCGTCCTTGTATTTAAAGAATCCTTACCTGTATTTGTTAATACATATTTTATGGGATAATGATTTAGAATCAAAATACAGAAAAAACAAATTCAAAAGGTGGTTATTAGACAGTAAGCTGCACTTAAAGTTTGCAGTTCTTAAATTCATATGGAAAAGCAAAAAACCCAGGATAGCCAAAACAATCCTGTACAATAAAAGGACTTCTGGAAACACCACAGTTCCTGACTTCAAACTCTACTATAGAGCTACAGTACTGAAAACAGCCTGGTATTGGCATAAGAACAAGCATAAGAGGACCAATGGAACCAAATATAAGACCCATATATTAATCCACAAACCTTCAAACACCTGGTTTTTGATAAAGAAACAAAATATATCAAATGGAAAAAAGAAAGCATATTTAACAAATGATGCTGGCATAACTGGATATCAAAATGTAGAAGAATGAAAATAGACCCATATCTATCACCATGCACAAAACTCAATCCAAATGGGTCAAAGACCTCAACATAAAGCCAGCCACACTGGAACTTATAGAAGAGAAAGTGGGAGGTACGCTTGAATACATTGGCACAGGACACCACTTCCTAAATATAACCCCAGCAGCACAGACACTGAGAGAAACAATTAATAAATGGGACCTCCTGTAACTGAAAAGCTTCTGTAAAGCAAAGGACATGGTTAACAAGACAAAACGACAGCCTACAGAATGGGAAAAGATCTTCACTAACCCCACATCAGAATAGAGGTCTGATCTCCAAAATATACAAAGAATTTAAAAAAAATGGTCATCAAAAGAACACATAATCCAATAAAAAAATGGAGTACAGACCTAAACAGAGAACTCTCAACAGAGGAATATAAAATGGCTGAAAGACACTTAAGAAAATGTTCAACATCCTTAGACATTAGAGAAATTCAAAACAAAACAACTCTGAGATTCCATCTTACACCTGTAAGAATGGCCAAAATAAAGAAAAAACACTGATGACAACTTGTGCTGGAGAGGTTGTGGGGAAAAGGGAACACTTCTGCATTTCTGTTGGGAATGCAAGCTGGTACATCCCCTCTGGATGTCAGTATGGTGATTACTGAGAAATTAAGGAAACAACCTTCCTCAAGACCCAGTAATACCACTTTTAGGTATATATCCAAAAGATGCTCAATCATGCCAAAAGGACATGTGCTCAACTATGACATTGTTTGTCATAGCCAGAACCTGGAAACAACCTAAATGCCCTTCGGCCAAAAATGGATAAGGAAAATGTGGTACATTTACACAATAGAGTACTACACGGCAGAAAAAATAATGACATCTTGAAATTTGCATGCAAATGGTTGGAGCTAGAAAACATCATTTTGAGTGAGGTAACACAGATACAGAAAAACAATTA
Organism: Ondatra zibethicus; assembly: GCA_004026605.1. Taxonomy (NCBI): domain Eukaryota; kingdom Metazoa; phylum Chordata; class Mammalia; order Rodentia; family Cricetidae; genus Ondatra; species Ondatra zibethicus. The sequence continues at coordinate 64,393 of PVIU01006734.1, forward strand.
ATACATATACTCACTCATAGGTGGTTTTTAAACATAAAACAAAGAAAACCAGCCTACAGAGCACAATCCCAGAGAACTTAGACAACAATGGGGACACTAAGAGAGACTTACATAGATATAATGTACATGGGAAGTAGGAAAAGACAAGACCTCCTGAGTAAATTGGGAGTATGGGGACCTTGGGGGAGGATTGAAGGGGGGAGGGGAGAGGCAGGGAGTGGAGCAGAGGAAAAATGTAGAGCTCAATAAAAATCAATTTTAAAAAGTTACAGCTGAGAGGGAGTAATCAGAATTTTAACCAATCTGAAAATTTTTGGAATCAAAATATTGCAGTTGTCTACAAGTTTTATTTAAGTGGGAAGAATTACATTGATGTGTTTTCTAGTGGGAAAACTACTCTCTCTGTCACTGAATGTATGTAGTAAGAGCTATCATTGGGCACTGTAAAAATATATATATATTTTATTCTTGAAACAATATTATTTTGCATACCAATAACAAGAGTTTCCTCTCCTTCACCTCCTCTCCCTTCTCCCACCTCCCACCCAGCCTACCTCCATTCACTCCCCAGAGAGGATGAGGTCTCCCATGAGGTAACAATGAAGTCTATGCCATCACTTGAGGCTGAACAAAGGTCCTTCTCCTGTATCTAGGCAGAACAAAGTATCCCTCAATAGGGAATGTGCTCCAAAGTGCCATATCATGAACTGGGATTAAGTAATGGTTTTACCACTGGTGGCCCCACAAACCATCTATGCCACAGAACTGTCACTACCCACAAGGCCTTGTTTAGTTTTATGCTGGTTCCCCAGCTGTCAGTTCAGAGTCAGTGAACTCCCAGTACCTCCAGTCAGCTGTTTCTTTGGGTAACTCCATCATGGCCTTTGCCCCTTTGCTCATAATATCATTCCTCCCTCTCTGTGCCTGTACTCCAGGAGTTTAGCCTAGTGTTTACCTGTGGATTTCTGCATCTGCTTCCATCATTTGCTGGAGGAAGGTTCTATGATGACAATTAAGGTATTCATAAATTTGATTACATAGGAAGGTCAGTTTAGGTACTTCTCCACTATTGCTTAGGTTCTTACCTGGGTTCATCCTTGTGGTCTCCTGTGAGTTTCCCTAGTACCTGGGGGTTTTTTTGTTTTTTGTTTGTTTGTTTTGTTTGTTTGTTTGTTTGTTTTGATAAACCCACAATGGCTACCTCTTTCAAGGTATCTCTTTCCTTCCTCACTCTTGGTGTCCCATACCCACCTCAACCTTCACAATTCCTCAAGTTCTCCCCACTCCTTTCTGCCCTTCCCACTACTCTGCCACCTTACCCACACACACTGCCAATTTACAGCAGAGATCATGTCTACTTCCTGTTTCAGGGAGGGGAAATCCATCTATGTCTCTCTTAGTGTTCTCGTTGTTTCCTGTCATCTCTGGCATTGTGAACTGTAGTCTGATTACATTTTGTTTAATGTTTAATACCCACTTATGAATGCATACATACTGTGTTTGTCTTTCTGTGTCTAAATTACTTCACGCAGGATGGGTTTTTTTCCTGTTTCCATCCATTTCCATTCAAATTTCAAGATGTCATTTTTTTTATATCACTGACTAGTACTCCATTGTGTAAATGTACATTTTCTTTATCCATTCTTCAGTTGAGGCGCATCTAGATTGTTTCCAGATTCTGGCTATTGCAAATAATGCTGCTATAGACATAGTTGAACAAATGTCTTTGTAGTAAGATTGAGCATCCTTTGAGGTTGCCCAAGGGTGGTATTGCTGCATCCTGAGGTAGCTTAATCCGAATTTTCTGAGAAACCACCATACTAATTGCCAGAATGGCTGTACAATCTTTCAATCCCACCAGTAATGAATAAATGTTCCCCTTATACCTTATCCTCTCCAGCATAGACAGTGGAGTTTTGATCTTACCCATTCTGACTGGTGTAATAATGTATCTCAGAGTCATTTATTTTGCATTTTGCTGATGGCTAAGGATGTTGAAAATTTCCTTAAGTGAAAGTGACTTTTGCCATTTGAGATTCTTCTGTTGAGAATTCTCTGTTTAGTTCTGTACCCCATTTTTAAATTGGACTATTTGGAATATTGATATTTAATTTCTTGAATTCTTTATATATTTTAGAGGTCAATCTGATTTTAGAGGTCTGTCTGATGTGTGGCTGGTGAATGTCTCTCCCTATTCTGTAGGCTGCCTTTTTGTCCTACTGGCTGACCTTTGCTTTACAGAAGCTTCTCAGATTCAAGAGGTCATATTTATTCATTGTTGTTCTCAGTGTCTGTGCTACTGGGGTTATATTTAGGAAGTGGTCTTCTGTGCCCATGCATTGAAGGATAATTCCCACTTTTTCTTTTTTTGTTTTACTGTTATCAGATTTATATTGAGGTCTTTAATCTGTTTGTACTTGAGTTTTGTGCTTGGGGACAGATATAAATCTATTTTCAGTCTTTTACATATTGACATCCACTTATGCCACCACAATTTGTTGAAGATGTTTTCTTTTTTCCATTGTATAATTTTAGCTTCTTTGCCAAAAAATCAGGTGTTCATAGGTGTGTGGATTAATGTCCAGGTCTTCAATTTGATTCCATTGGTCAATGTCTTTGTTTTAATGCCAATAACAAGCTGTTTGTATTGCTGTAGCTCTGCAATACAGCTTGATGTCAGGGATGGTGATACCTCTGGAAGTTCCTTTATTGTACAGGATTGTTTCAGCCATTCTGGGTTTTCTGTTTTTCCATGTGAATTTGAGTATTGTTCTTGAAAGATCAGTGAAGAATTGTGTTGGAATTTTGATGGGGATTGCATTGAATCTGTAAATTGATTTTGGTAGGATTGCCATTTTTATTATGTTGATCTCCCTATTCAAGAATGTGGGAGATCTTTCCATTTTCTGTTATGTTCTTCAATTTCTTTCTTCAAAGACTTAAAGTGTTGGTCCAATAGGTCTTTCACTTCTTTGGCTAGTATTACCCCAAGATATTTTGTGTTATTTGTGGCTATTGTAAAAGGTGATGTTTATCTGATTTCTTTCTCAGTCTCTTTATCATTTGTATATAGAAGGGTTACTGTTTTTTTTTTTTTAGTTGATCATTTATCCTGCCATATTACTGAAGTTATTTACCAGTTTTAGGAGTTCCCTAGTAGAGTTTTTGGGGTCACTTATATATACTGTCTTTCATCTGCAAATAACGAAAGTTTGATTTCTTCCTTTCCAATTTGAATCCACTTGATTTCCTTTTGTTGTCTTATTGCTTAGCCTGAGCTTCAAGAACTATGTTGAAGAGATATAGAGAGAGTGGACAGCCTTGTCCTGTTGCTGATTTTCGTGGAATTGTTTTGAGTTTCTATCCATTTAGTTTGGTTTGGCTCTCAGCTTGCTGTATATTGCCTTTATTATATTTAGATATGTTTTTTGTATCCCTGATCTTCTCTAGACCTTTATCACGAAGGGGTGATGGGTTTTGGTGAATGATTTTTCAGCATCTAATGAGATAATCATATGGCTTTTTTTCTTTCCATTTATTTATAGGATGGATTACTTTCAGAGATATTCATATGTTGAACCTTCCCTGAATCACTTTGATGAAGCCTACTTGATTATGGTGGAAGTTTTTTCTTCTTTTTTGTTTTTTTGATGTGTTCTTGGATTTGTTTTGCCAGTATTTTTTGAGTATGTTTGCTTCTATGTCTTGATTGAGATTGGGCTGTAATTCTCTTTCTTGGTTGAGTCTTTGTGTGGTTTCAGATTTAGGGAAACTGTAGCCTCTTGAAAAGAGTTTGATAATTTACTTTCTGTTTCTATTATATGGAACACTATGAGGAGTAAAGGTATTATCTCTTCTTGGATGTTCTGATAGAATTCTGCACTAAAACCATCTGTCCCAGGGAGCTTTTCGGTTGGGGGGCTTTTGATGACAACTATTTTCTTACAGTTTATAGATCTATTTAAATTTTTCACCTGGTCTTGATTTAATTTTCACTCATGGTATTTGTGCAGAAAATTGTCCATTTCTTTTACGTTTTCCAATTTTGTAGAGTACAGGTATTGTAGTATAACTTAATGAATCTCTGGATTTCCTACGTGTCTGTTGTTATGTGTCTCTGGTCATTTCATATTTTGTTAATTTGGATGTTGTCTCTCTGCCTTTTGATTAGTTTGGATAAGGGTTTGTCTGTCTTGTTTATTTTCTCAAAGAACTAGCTCTTTGTCTCATTGATTCTTTGTAATGTTTTCTTTGTTTCTATTTTGTTGATTTCAACCTTCAATATGATTATTTTCTGTCTTCCACTCATTCTGGGTACACATGCTTCTTTTTCTTCTAGAGCTTTGATTTGTGATGTTAAGTCACTAGTGTGAGCCTTCTCTACTTTCTTTATGTGGGCACTTAGTGCTATAAATTTTCCTCTTAGCAGGCTTTCTTATTTGTTTCTGGATAATTTTTATTGTATTCATTAGATTTTTAAAAAATACCAATCCAAGTTTCTACTCCTTCCCCTCCTCCCATCCCTTCCACCACCTCCTACCACACCCCCATCTAATCCTCAGAGAGGGTAAAGCACATTGCCTTGTAGAAGGTCCAGTGCCCTCCCTACTCTATCTAGGCTGAACTAGGTATATATCAAAAGAGAATAGGATCCAAAAAAGTCAGTATATGCATTAGGGATAAATCCTGGTGCCACTGCCAGTGCCTCTCTGTCTTGCCCCACTATGCAACTGAGGAAAAAGCATAGAACCAAACTAGTTCCTCTAAATGCAGTACTTTTATAGTATCCAATAGATCTGGGTGTGTTGTGCCTTCATTTTCATTGAATTCTAGGATGTCTTTAATTTCTTTATTTCTTCCTTGACCCAAGGATGGATCAATAGAGCACTGTTCAAATTCCATGAGTTTTTACACTTTCTGAGAGTAGTGTTGTTGTTAAATTCTAACTTTAAACCATCATGATCAGATAAGAAACACGGTGTTGTTCCAGGTTTTTTATATATATTGAGGTTTGCTTTGTTACCGAGTATGTGGTCAATTTTAGAGAAGGTTCCATGAGGTGCTGAGAAGAAGGTATATGCTTTTGAATTTGGGTGGAATATTGAATTTGGGTGTAGATGTCTGTTAAGTCTGTTTGAGTCATGACATCTGTTGGTTCGCTTATTTCTCTGCTAAGTTTCTGTCTGGTTGACCTGTCCACTGGTAAAAGTGGAGTGTTGAAATCTCCTAATATTAGTGTGTGGGGTTGCATGTGTGGTTTAAACTTTAGTAGTGTTTCTTTTACATATGTTTGATCTCTTGTATTTGGGGCATAGATGTCCAGGATTGAGACTTTATCTTGATATATGTTCCTGATATGAGTGTAAAGTATAAAATATCTCTTTTCATTGATTTCAGTTTGAAATCTATTTTGTTAGATATTAGAATAGCTACACTTGGTGGATTCTTAGATCTATCTTTTGGGAAAAATTTTCCCACACCTTTACTCTGAGGGAGTGTCTGTCTTTGAGGTTGAGGTGTGTTTCTTGTATACAGCAGAAGGCTAGATCCTGTTTTAGTATCCATTCTCTTAGCCTGTGCCTTTTTGTAGGTGAATTGAGTCCATTGATATAAAGAGATATTAATGACCAGTGGTTGTTAATTCCTGTTATTTTTCAGTGACAGCAGTTTTGTTTTTCCCTTTTGTGGGTTTTGCTGTTGGAAAGTCTTTTGTTTCTTGTATTTTTGTGGGTGCAGTTAACTTTCTTAGTTTGGGGTTTTTCGTGAATAGTAGTTTAAATCTGGTTTTGTCATGGAATATCTTTTTTTCAAGATAGATGGTGATTGAGAGTTTTCCTGAGTAAAATAATCTTGACTTACATCTGTGGTCTCTTAGTGTCTGCAGCACATCTTCCCAGGCCCTTCTGGCTTTCATGGTTTCTTTATTCTGTATGGTTTGCATTATGATTATTATTGGTGAGGGAACTTTTTTCAGCTAGTCTATTTGGTGCTCTGTAAGCTTCTTGTACCTTCATAGGGATATACTTCTTTAGGTTGGCAAACTTTTCTTCTATGATTTCGTTGAATATAATTTCTGTGTCCTTGAGATGAAATTTTTTTTCTATCTTTATTTTTCTTAGGTTTGGTCTTTTCATGGTGTCCCAGGTTTCCTGGATGTTTTCTGTTAAGAGTTTGTTGGATTTAATGTTTTATTTGACCAGTGAATTGATTTCCTCTATATTATCTTCAACTTGAGATTCTCTCTTTTATCTGTTACATTCTGTTGGTTATACTTGCCTCTGTAGTTCCTGTTTGTTTACTCAGATTTTCCATATCCAGAATACTCTGTTTGTGTTTTATTTATGGCTTCTATTTCAGTCTTGAACAGTTTGCTTCACCTGTTTGATTTTTTTTTTGCTAGTTTTCTTGGGCTTCATTGAGAGATTTAATATTTTCTTCCAAATTATTGTTTGTCTTTTCCTCCGTTTCTTTAAGAGAGTGTTTCATTTCCTTTTTAAAGGTCTCCATCATTTTCATAAAGTTATGTTTAAAACTGTTTCCTTTTTCTTCTGGGTTAGGATTATCAAGTATTCCTGTTGTATGACCACTGTGTTCTGGTATTACCATGTTGCTTTTCAGGTTGTTGGATGATTTCATGCATTGGCACAAACCCATCTATTCCTTCAGTGTCTTTGCATCTCGGTCCAGTCTTTGCAGTGGCTGTCTGAGTCTTTGAGAAGTGTTCTTGGTCTAGTCTGTACTGTCAATGTCTGTGTCTCAGGGAGCCTCTGAGGTTTCTCTTAGCCTGCTATCTTGGTAGTTTCACCTGTTTCCCTCACTTTGTCCACCCTGTGGAGTCACAGATTGTGCTTTCAAGTTTCATTCTTGGTCCTCTCTCTTGGTAGAGTCTCTTTGCCTTCTCAGCACGAAACTCTCCTGCTGGTTGGCCAGATAAGCTGAGGTCAGTGGGGGAGTTGATGGGGTTTTGCCCCACTATGGAGACATAGAGGGTGGACATCCCACCTGGTGGCTGCTTTCTAACCTTTTGGTCCTCTTTGTTTTATAGCCAGCTGAGTTTCAGAGTTCCTCCAAGGTTGCAGGAGGTTAGGCGTGTTTGGGTTGCAATTGGGCAGGTAGCTTGCAGGGTCCAGTGCATGGGGGTAGGTATTGGGGCAGCCTACCTGCTGGAAATTCTCCTGCTGACTTTCTAAAGAAGCTGAGTCAGTTGGGGTAGTGGCCTGGTCCTTTGTCCCACTATGCAGGTCCTAGTGAGTGGGGTGTCCACCTGTGTAGGAGGAGGGCCCTCTTGTTTGTCCCAGCTGCCCAGCTAGTTTAGCCCTGGAATAACCACACAGAAATTGTATTCATTAAAACACTGCTTGGACCATTAGCTCTAGCATCTTATTGGCTAACTCTTATATTAATTTAACTCCTTTCTATTAATTTTGTGTGTCACAACGTGACAGTGGGCTTACTGAAAAAGATTCTAACTAGCGTCTGTCTCAGAGAGGATCCATGGCATCACCCTGACTCTTTCCTTATCCCAGTATTCAGTTCCATCTTCCCCGCCCAACTATGTTCTTCCCTATCAACAGGTCAAAGCAGTTTATTTATTAATGGCAATTAAAGCACACAGAGGGTATTCCCACATCACACCCGGGTGGCTGCTCACTCACCCCTTGATCCTCTCTGTACTGTAGTAAGCTGTTTTTCAGTGTTCCACCAGGGTTGCAGGAGGATAGACAAGTTTGGAAGAGGAATGTGGCTAATAGGTTGTAGGATTTGGTGGATTGGGGAGGGTATTGGGGCAGGCTACCTGCAGGTGGATTCCCACTTCTTACAGTGTTTGCATTTTTCTAAATATGCAATTATCATGTGACTGATAGAGGCTGAAGTGAAGCCTGGATCTGTAAAGAAGAAAGGAAGGATTAATGCTTTTTATGTCATACATTTGATGGATCTGTTCATAATCTGTTTTTGTTTCTCACCACCATTTTTATGGTGACCCAACCCCCCATTATCTTTTTCTGTTCATTCTAAGGACCTTATGCTACACCATTCAGGAAGTGCCCAGGGCACAACTCCTTCCTGCTGGCCAGGATGCGTCTGCCAAAAATCCCTGATTATGAGTTCACAATGAGTAGTACTGATGTCACCTGCAATATATAATGTGAGGCAGCAGCAGCTCCTGCCAGTAATCACAGGCAATGAAGGGAAAGCAGGTTTCTAACCCAAGATTTCTCCAGCTTGCTGCTGGACCCAGAAGCTGATGCTCCCCCCTGCATGATGCCAAATAAAGAAGGTACATGAGAATGACATAAGTATGAAAAATCATACTTATCGTATGTGATGGCATTGACTTTGCCTTCATCTTTTTCATCCTGAAGGTACTAGTTCGGGTAGGCTCTTTGAGGGAGGAGTCTGCCCTAACATTGAAGTAACTCAATACATGAAAAGAAATATATTTTGTAAGACCACAGAAAAAGGAAAGGAACTTGGGGGAAGAACATTAAATGCTGCCTGCCCTCTTCATAAGGCACCAACATTTGATTTCTCTCACATGAGCTTCCCAAACTTTCATCACTGTATTCATAAGTTGTGGTAAGTTAGAAGATAGATATAGGTCACTAATGATCTGATCAACTTTCCACTGAAGGTATTACTCACCATGAGAGAACAGGAGAGTTGAAAGTGTGCATTCTCCATCACCAAAGTTTCATCTTAAAATTGGGTCCATTCTCTTGTTTTCTCTCACTTCTCTTATGGTATCCTGCCTAAATATGAGTGCATTGGTGTTGTTTTAAGATTTTAAGTAACATGATTTTATAGTAGGGTTAATGACATGTGTCAAGACTAATATTGAACTTAAGGCAAGAATGCTTTACAAGTTAATATACATGATTTTCTTGAATCTTTGCCTGCACAAAACATCCTTATTATTTTCTCATATTTTGTATCGTTTCTGTTTACTAATAGTTGCCTTTTTGTTTTGAAACATTTTACTTTCATGCAGTTTTATTTGTTTAATGAAGAGAGAATTTCCTGTGATAAGAATCCTGTTCTAAATGTCCCTCCTAACAATCTTAATCTTGGGAGGTTTTCCCTATCTTTGACCATGTGCAAAAATCAATTTAATGTCTATCAATATCTAGACATAAAATTTTTCTTTTTGAGAATCAATCTCTTTTCTTCCTTTGTTTCTCTCATAACAGTCTACTCTACTTCTTGCTGGATAGATGCTTCTCTTTTCTTCTCCCACATTGAATTTGGAAACTTATGGGTATTCCAAGTAAGCTCAGCCGTAAATTTGTGGGATATTTTCGTTTGTATGTTTTGTTTTGTTTTGATACTTAAATTTTCAAGTGAAATGCTTTTAAATAAAGATCAAAGACAGGATTTGAGGCTACTACTGAGCTTCCCAAGACAAAATGTTACAATGTGACATCCATTATTTCCCTCAGTCTTTGCTTTTGCAAACGATACATGTCAGTTAGTGTTACCCTTCAACACATTTCAATCTACATTTCCTGGGGAAATTCTGTTTATTGTTATATCAGACTTATCATGAGAAAGATTTGGAGAATTCTAGATTCGAAGTAATGACGGAGTTGTAATTTCTTTTACAGATAACAGTATAAAAGCCCTTCCAACTCGAGACCTCTATACTATTAAGAGAATCAACTATTTGTTCATTCGGAAGCACTGCTCTGAGTCTTTCAGTCAATAACTTCAGCCAGGCGTTGCCAACACCTTTTCCATGATCTTTTTACTTGCACAAAAGAATGATGGTCTATGTGAACCTCATGAAATGTCAACTGGAATAATTCATGTTTGTGAAGGTCACACCTGGCCATACAAAGCTTAGTTGGAAATGCCTTTCGAGAATTCCCTTAGAAAAAAAATCAGTGGAAGGAATCTATAAAGCTCCCAGCATGGAAGCAATTGATTTTGTTTCATGCAAATGACTTTTATTTAAAAGAGTGAGGTACCAGTCAGATACTCCAGACATCTATAGTGTGATCGATTGAATAAGGATATTACAATCAAAATAACATGCCCATTACATCAAGTAAAATCATACTGTTATGCATTTTATAGCTAAAATAGTACACTCCAGACTAACAGTTATTCAAATCACATTTACACCAGCTGCTAGTAAGCATTCTACCCTATTCTTTTGTAAATTTGGCTTTTTAATATTGCATTTGTTCATTTTCAATTTTTGTGACTTTTTATAGTGTAGGGCGCCACGGCGCCTCCATGTTATGAGCACGCTGGCTTAGAGCCAAAGCACCATTTGCTGTATTTTTCCTGACTTAGTAAACAACTTCTGCGCATGCGCTTTCCTATGAAAGGCATCATATGACTTGACCAATCCGGTCATCATACGACCGCGCCATACCGATTTGAGCCTATCGGGCGATGACACATTAGGGCTTTGTTCAGCACTGCTTATAAGTGAGCCGTGCCAGGGATCGTGGTCCTTTTGCCTCTCTCATTTCTAAAGTGTGTGTCCCAATAAAGTGTGTTCTGAGAAGAATCCTGTTGTAGTCGTCTCTTCTGCTGGCGGACGTGACACGCTACAAGTGGTGCCAAAACCCGGGAATCCATCTAGGCATCAGGTGAGGACCCCTGCGATAGCAGGAGGATTCAGAACTCAGACACAAGGGATGGAGGCGCTAGTAAGTTCTCCATAAGTAAAATTCTGACATGCTGTTTGGAGGAGTAGATCCGTTTCTGGGAGCCTTAATATTTTTGATTCTGGTTGCTGCGGTGCTTGCCTGTTGCTTTTTTCTTTGCTGTCATAAACCTGGTCAGGAGTGTATTTGTTGCGAAGTTGGCTTTTCCCCTGTGAGTCCTTCGCTGTCATAAACGCACATCATGGGGAATGTTTATTCAGGCTCAGCGGGCATGTCCTCTTTTTTACGTCCTATTCAGAAGCTACTCAAAGATCGAGGACTCAAGGTCTCTGATGGTACCATGCGAAAGTTTTTGGAGGATGTGGATCGGGCTGCCCCATGGTATGGGCAGTCAGGGGATATTAATCTCCCCTGCTGGGAAAAATTGGGTAAGAATCTAGATAGATCAAGAACAGAGGGTACACTTTGGACAGGAACACATCCATTATGGCGGCTGATATGGGCATGCCTAAAGGACGGCAAGTGTGTAGAGGTGCTGCGAGAGGGTCGCAGGGCTCTTACTGCTTACCAGGACAGCATGTCAGAATCGGATAGTAAAAATGAGAAAAGGGGAGAACCAAAAGAAAAAAGGCCTAAGGAGGGCGATAAGAGCTCTCGAAAAGGGGGGACAAAAGCCCCTGTAAAATCAGAAAAAGGGGAGGAATCCCGGGGGCTGTATCCAGTCCTAGATGAATTTGCCAACCTCTCCCTCACTGATAATTCAGAGGGAGAAGACCAATTAGATTCAGAGGAAGAAGAAGAACTGGAGGAAGCTGCAGCTCGGTATGAGCAGGAAAAGTATAGTCCGGAATATACCAAACCCCTGCTATATGATTTGCCCAAAACCAGCAGAATAGGAAATAGTCCGACAGCGCCCACTGCCTCTGCTTCCTTTATCAAATCAAGCACTTGGAATCGGCTTGCTGCCGCATTTCCAGTATTTCAGGACCCTAATACAGGCCAGAGATTTCATGAGCCAGTCAGTTACAAGCAATTAAAAGACTTGGCTGAGGCTACTCAGACCTATGGTGTGTCTGCAAGTTTTACACAAGGACTAATGGAACACCTGGGCCAGTCAGTTATGACACCTGCTGATTGGATGAGCACTGTTAAGGCATGCATTTCTCTAGGTCAATACCTGGACTTCAAGTCCATTTACACTGATTTCGTGCATGCACAGGCTCGAGCTAATGCAGCAAATGGTAACCCTGCCTGGACGGCAGATATGCTGCTAGGACAGGGGCAATGGATTAATAATCAAACAGTATACCCAATTCAGGTGTATCAACAAATTAATGAGATGGCCATTAGAGCATGGAAGACATTGCCCAATCTCAGCCAAGTTTCAGGCAATTTAACCAAGATAATACAGGGTCCTACAGACCCCTTTTCTGATTTTGTGGCACACATGATGGAGGCTGCAGGGAGAGTCTTTGGAGACGTAGACCAGTCCATGCCACTGATAGAACAGCTCATTTATGAACAATGTACTAAAGATTATAGACGGGCAATTACTCCATGGAAAAGTAAGGGACTTCAAGCATGGATGAAAGCCTGTAGAGAGATTGGAGGCCCTTTGTCCAATTCAGGGTTGGCAGCGGCTGTCCTGGCCACCACCCGTACCTCTAGTCGCAAGCCAGGTTTATGTTTCAAATGTGGTCAGCCAGGACATATGAGAAAGACATGCCCCAATGGTGAAGGAAAGAAGAGTGGAGGACGTCAGCCAGGAGTCTGTCCTAGATTCAAAAAGGGAAAGCATTGGGCCAATGAATGTCGATCGGTGAAGGACATTAATGGGCAGCCTATCCCTAACCAGTTAGAGTCAAAAAATGGCAAGCGGGGCCCTCGACCCCAGGGCCCACAAATGTATGGGGCATTACAGGGCCAGGCAAATCAGCCGCCCCAAAAGCCCTAAGAGCAACCTCAGGCTCCGCAGGGTTGGACATCTGTGCCACCACCAGGATGGTATTGACACCACAAATGTGAGTTCAACCTTTAGACTCAGACTTCCAAGGTCCACTCCCAAAAGATACTGTGGGCCTTTTGCTAGGGCATTCTTCCTCTGCCTTGAAAGGACTGGTTGTTTCCCCAGGGGTAATAGACCCTGATTATACCGGAAATGTTAAGATTCTATGTTCCTCCCCTCGAGGTATTATGGTCATTTCCCCAGGGGATCAGATTGCCCAACTGCTGCTTCTGCCCAGCCTTCATGGCCGTTTTCCGGCTCAGGATATTAACAGAGAAGATAAAAGACTGGGTTCCACGGGCATAGATTTAGCCTGCCTGTCTATGGAATTAGATCAAAGGCCTATGATAAAACTAGTGATTGAGGGAAAAGGTTTTCAGGGACTGCTGGATACAGGAGCAGACGTAGTATCATAAGGATAGAAGAATGGCCAAAACGATGGCCTTTACAATCATCCTCTCATACCTTACAGGGGTTGGGGTATGCCGGGGCTCCTCAGATTAGTGCCAAAGATTTAATATGGACTTTTGAGGAAGGACAAAGGGGACAAATTCAACCTTTTGTGCTCAGCCTTCCCATTTCCCTGTGGGGAAGGGATGTCTTGAATCAAATGCAGATGAAACTCACTACAGATTATTCTGATGCCAGTAAACAAATTATGATGAGGTCTGGATATGTTCCCAGAAGGAGACTAGGAAAAGGCCTTCAAGGTAGACCTGAACCTATTATGCCCTCAGCAAACCAAGGACGCCTGGGCCTGGGTTTTTCCTAGGGGCCACTGAGGATGCTATTTCAATACCATGGACCACTGACACCCCGGTCTGGGTCCCTCAGTGGCCCCTTTCAAGAGAAAAGTTAGAGGCAGCTCAGGAGTTAGTCAAAGAACAACTTGCCTTGGGACATCTGGAGGAATCTCGGTCTCCATGGAACACCCCTATTTTTGTAATTAAAAAGAAATCTGGAAATTGGAGACTTTTACATGATCTCAGAGCAGTTAATAATCAAATGCAATTGCTGGGGTCAGTCCAACGTGGACTTCCCCTGCTTTCTAGCCTTCCTCAAGATTGGCCTATTATTATCATTGATATTAGGGATTGCTTCTTTTCTATACCACTGGCAAAACTAGGTTGCCAACGATTTGCCTTCACACTACCATCCACTAACCATGAGCAACCGGATGCAAGGTTTCAATGGAGAGTATTGCCTCAGGTATGGCCAATAGCCGTACTATGTGTCAATTGTATGTTCAGCAAGCCTTGGCACCTATACGCGAGGCTTTTCTTAAATTGAGAATGTGCCATTATATGGATGATATATTGCTGGCAGTCCCAAATAGTGATATGCTTGATCAGGCCTGCGTTATGACAGTTGCTGCCCTTAAGGAAAGAGGCTTAGAGATCGCTCTGGAAAAGGTGCAAAAGGAACAACTAGGCAAATTCCTGGGAGCGATCATCACTGCTAGGGAAGTGAAACCACAAAAGATACATTTAAAATTGAACAATTTAAATACCTTAAATGATTTTCAAAAATTATCAGGGGATATTAATTGGCTTGGGCCTTATTTAAGGATTACCACCTCTGAGTTAAAACCTTTATTTCATATCCTGGAGGGGGATTCAAAGGTAACTTCACCCAGGAAATTAACCCAAGAAGCTAGAAAGGCCTTACAAAAGGTTGAGGAAGCCATCCAGAGTGCACAGCTGATATGATTTAGAGAAGATATGCCATTAATACTCTGTGTCTTGCCTACCTCTGAGTCTCCCACAGCAGTCCTTTGGCAAGATGGTCCGTTGTTATGGATCCACGCCCATGCCTCTTCATTTGAAATGATTGAATATTATCCCACGGCCGTAGCAAATCATTCCATAACAGGCATTAAGATGTCCCTAACCCATTTTGCCATGCAACCTACCCTATTAATTCAAGCTTACACTCCCAAGCAAATACAAGCTTTGTGTGCCACGGTAGATGATTGGGCCATACTCCTTTGTATGTATTCTGGGAGATTTGAAAATCATTATCCCTCTGATAAATTGTTACAATTTGTGATGCAACATCCCGTAATTTTTCCAAAGTGGACATTGCTGCGGCCATTTGATGAAGCAGTCACTGTATACACTGATGGATCCAGCTCTGGTAAGGGAGCATATGTTATTCAAGGAGGAGAGACTATATGCAAACAGTTTGCGCCTAATAGACCACAGGTGGTGGAATGTCAGATAGTCCTGGAAGTATTTCATCAATTTCCGGGGCCCCTTAATATCTACTCTGACTCCCTCTATGTAGTGAATGCAATAAAGAATCTTGAAGCTTCTGCAGTAATTTCTGGTAAGAGCCCAGTGGCATCTTTATTAAAACAGATGCACGATGTTATTAGAAGTAGGGACTTTCCATTCTTTATTAGCCATATTTGTGCTCATACCCTGCTGCCTGGCCCAATGGCTGAGGCCAATGCTTGCGCTGATGAAGCCACCAGAAGCTTTCCAGTTGTTGTTGAAGACCCTCTTTTGGCAGCACGCCAATTTCATGAATTGTATCATGTGCCATCTTGAACTTTAATGCTCAAATTTAGGATTCCCAGACGTTTGGCTAGGGACATTGTCAAGGCATGTGGTTCCTGTGTTCAGTTTCATCACCCCCCTCATACCAGGATTAATGCAAAAAGCCTCCGGCCAAGAGATCTTTGGCAGATGGATGTAACCCATGTCCAGAGTTTTGGACACCTGCAGTATGTACATGTCTCTGTTGATACATGCTCAGGAGTTATTCATGCTACTCCTCTTACGGGAGAAAAGGTGACAAATGTTATTACTCACTGTCTGGAGGCCTGGGAGGCCTGGAGCAAACCTCGATGCCTTAAGACAGACAATGGTCCAGCGTATACTTCCAGATCATTTCAGCTGTTTTGTCAACAAATGCATGTGCAACATCATACTGGTCTGCCCTACAACCCTCAGGGACAGGGCGTTGTGGAGAGAGCCAACCACTCCTTAAAGGAGCTACTACAAAAACAAAAAGGGGGAATAGCCCAGGGCCATCCACCCAAGAATCCCCTGTCCCTAGCTCTCTTCACTTTGAATTTTTTAAACTTCGATGACAATGGCCAGTCAGCTGCCGGCAGGCACGCCGAAACAAAACTCATGAAACACATTGAGGTGAAATGGAAGGACGTGTTAAATAACACATGGTGTGGACCGGATCCAGTGATTGCTAGATCCAGGGGAGCTGTATGTGTTTTCCCACAGGACCAGAAGCAGCCTATTTGGGTCCCGGAAAGGCTGACGAGAGAATTGCAGCAGACGCAGAATGAGGAAGACTCATCTCTGGAGCTTGATCCTTCTCCTATGGCTACCAACGACAAAGATGGAAATGATGCAATTGTGGGCGGTAACTTGGGCATGGACGATGCCCATGCCGGTTAACGAGAATTCCACTGTTATCCCTACTTTATTTTCCACCTCATGTGAGATGGAAGCTCCTTGCATGATTCCAAAAGGTAAGGCAGAACAATCTTTTAATCTTATAAGTGTTAACCTTCAAGGGGTGCTTTGTTTTGTGCTGTCAGGGTCCTCACCCTGTATTATGCTGAAAACTAAAAATTTGACCAACTGGATGGACCCCTTATATTACAATCAAGTTGGTGTCGGTGTGTTGATGGCTGCTCTTACACAGATTACACAAGGAAACACGCAAGGGTCAGGAAGCACTGAGACTAACTGCACAGGCACCGTAAATATTACCACCCTGGCCATGCAAAGTACCTTGTTGGTACCTACAAAGGGAAGATTTAATGAAAGTTTTAATAGCACACATTTTAGAGCCTCACCCCATTGTATTCCTGATTTTTCCTTTCCCCCTGTGTTTACTGCTTGCCAAAGCAAGACATGGGAATGTGAACAATTATCCCCAGGCTTTTCACTTTCCCCTTTTATGAAAAGATATTTTTATAACCATTCTAGCCAAAACTCCACTCTAGGAGATGGCTGGTCTTGGTATCAATGGTTGATTTCTAATCGAGCCGGAGATGTGGCGGACATTTCTGCTTTAGCTCAATTACAAGGAGTTACCAGTAAGCTTATGAATGTTTCAGGCTCGGTAGAACAAACTGCCTTAGGCAAAAGGTTTCGCATAAATAATTATAATAAGGATAATTTGCAAAATGCTACCCTGCCATCTGCGCCTGTTTGTGTTCATCCCCCCTTTGTTTTTCTTTTAACCAATGAGACCAGTGCAATAGTGGATTGCAAAAACAAAAGCTGTGTTCTGGCTGAATGCTGGAATAGCTCCTGGTTATTGGCCGTAGTTATGAAAGTGCCCACCTTTGTTCCAATCCCGATTAAAGCGGATCCTAATTCATTTCCTATCGTTTCATTATTGAGGGAACGTAGAGATTTTGGGATCACTGCCGCAATAGTGACTGCAATAACTTTATCTGCAGCTGCCGCAGCCGCTGCTGGGGTGGCAATGACTAGTCAAGTACAGACTGCCTCCGTTATTAATGAGGTGGTCACCAAGACTGCCACAGTATTGGAAACCCAAAATAAAATAAATAAACATATGCTGTTAGGAATTGTGGCGGCCAATCAGAGGATGGATTTGTTACAAGCGCAACTGGAAGAAATAGTTGATTTGGTACAGTTGGGCTGTGTTTCATATTATAAATATGTGTGTATAACATCTCTTAAGTTTAATAATTCAAGAAATGAATCAAGGATTATCGGAGGATATTTGGCTGGGAATTGGTCCACGGACGCAG
This sequence comes from Ondatra zibethicus, assembly GCA_004026605.1. Taxonomy (NCBI): domain Eukaryota; kingdom Metazoa; phylum Chordata; class Mammalia; order Rodentia; family Cricetidae; genus Ondatra; species Ondatra zibethicus. Next base: position 81,773 of record PVIU01006734.1, read on the forward strand.
AGAAGTTGATTCAAGAACAACTGATGAAGATTGCTGTGTTGAATGATACCCATGTGCACCCCCTCACCCTAGGCCAATTCACAGATTGGCTGCATTCTGCCTTTTCCTTCTTTAAAGAGTGGGTGGGAGTTGGCGTGTTTGGTGCCTTATGTTGCCTTGGTGTCTGTGGCTCCTGTGTCATTTAAGAGGTTGTCAAGCCAGAGACAAGGCAGTGATTGTCCAGGCTCTCGCCACACTCGAGAATGGCATCTCCCCCCAAGTTTGGCTTGCAAGCCTGAAAAATGATCTTTAGATATGGCCCTTGCACCCCACGTCCTTGATGGCATTGCACTGGGATGGGCATATCTCTCTTCCCTTTCTTACACCGTGCTGGTAGCCCTTGCACTCTGTAGGCCTGGTAGCCATTGCACACAGAAGGGTATCAGTGGCAGTGTTTTCCGATTGACAGTTCTCGTCCTTGATCGCTCTGGTCATCATGAGGTCCCAGGCTTGATCGGGTGAGCTGTCCCCTTCCTTTTGCTTTTCTATTAAAACACAAAGGGGGAGATGTAGGGCATCACGGTGCCTCCATGTTATGAGCACGCTGGCTTAGAGCCAAAGCCCCATTTGCTGTACTTTTCCTGACTTAGTAAACAACTTCTGCGCATGCACTTTCCTATTAAAGGCATCGTATGACTTGACCAATCCGGTCATCATACGACCGTGCCATACCGACTTGAGCCTATAGGGCGATGACACACCAGGGCTTTGTTCAGCACTGCTTATAAGTGAGCCGCACCAGGGATTGTGGTCCTTTTGCCTCTCTCATTTCTAAAGTGTGTGTCCCAATAAAGTGTGTTCTGAGAAGAATCCTGTTGTAGTCGTCTCTTCTGCTGGCAGACGCGACATGCTACATTATAGTACATTTGAAATGGCTGGGAAGAACTACTGAGTACTTGAACTTCCTTTTATCACATGTAGCAAATACTTATTCTTTATCTTTCTGACAAAAAATATTCAAAAATATGTACCGATGTTTTTCAGTTCCCTAATGCCTAGTAGTATTCAGTGTTTATCCATATGTATTTTGGCCATTTGTATACATTCTTTAAGAATCGCCTTTCAGTCACTTTTCTGGTCCTTTTCTGATTTTTCTCTTGGTTTTTCTCCAAAATTTTAGTATTTCTCATTTTTATTAACCTTTATTAAAATTTTCATTCTATAGATTTTGATAATCTTTTCCATTCCCCAACTTCTCCCATACCATTATCACTTACCTACCTTTTTCCTTTCTCTCTTTCTTCAGAAGAAAGCAAACAAAACAAAAAAATCAAAACAAATTAAGAAAGGAAAATTAATAAGGCATAAAAAGAAGAAAACCCAAACCAATACAAAACAAAAAATATATACCTGAAAGAAAAAAGCAACACACAACCCAAAGGCATTCATTATGTGTTGGCCAAAACAAATCTCAAAACTAAAATCACATATATTTGATTGAAAATTTTAGAATTTGGAAAGTACAATTTTTTTGTTATCAAACTTTTAGCTCATAAAAATCATGATATTGGGGTGGTAGAATTACTGACTAAAATATGGGGGAGAGTGTCAAACAGTCATTAATGGGAAGTTAGACATGATATTATGTAAAACTAGAGAACTCTTCTTTGAAGAACAAACAGAAATTCAGAATATAAGGTTATAAAAAATAAAATTGTGTAAGTATTTAAATAATAAAGAACAGACTCAGAATTATACATAGCTTCAATCACAGAATACACCCCACATTTTCTACTTAACAAGACAAACTTCTTCTAAAGGAGGCTTCTAATACTTATAGCCTACTGAAGTTTCATATCTGCAATACTCAGAAACAAAGAGTTACTTCAAGAAGTACAAAGTATAAAGATCCTATTTGGTGGACCTTAAGATCTCTGCCCAAAAACAATTGACTCCTACTTTTTCTATCTTCACATCCCAAAAAATAATTATCTTTTCAGGATCCATGTCTACTCAGCAAGATTTTAGGTTGCTTGTTCTCAATTCGTAGGAGGAGTTATATATCCCTACTTATTCTTTTCATAATTGATTCCACTGGAAGACTTACATCTAATCATGTAAATTGTTTGTGACAATTTCTCTCCTTGAGTCATCGCGGGGAAAAATATAATGGGGTGTGTGGACAATAACAACTAAACAGGTGAACTTCTTAGCAAACATTTTATAAATAATTAGAATATGTTTCCAAGTACATATTACAAGTCCTGCCCTAGGTTAAAGAGGGGTCCCTCCCACTCTGCTGAGATTCTCTCCACCTTAGGTCATGCTGACCTTTTCTGATGACTAGGCCCTGTTATCCAGATATCCTGCTCTCTGCCAGACTTCACACTGGCTCCACACCAGGCTTGCCCTGCAGCAGGCCTGCAGTTTCCCACTGTACTGGAAGGGGCTGCTGTTCTATGGTGGTTGGTGTGTCACTGGGGTGCTTCCCCAGGGCCATCTGTCCCTGATGTGGGATGATGTGGAAGGCCGGAAGTGGGGTGACAGTGGGCTGCCAGAAAAGGGGGTTTATGTGGACAACAGGACAAGGAAATTTATGTGGATTGCCAGAAGTGAAGATGTTTGTGAAGAGAGTGGAGAGTGGAGTGTGTGTGTGTGTGTGTGTGTGTGTGTGTGTGTGTGTGTGTGTGTGTATGTAAATGACTGGGGTGAGGTCAGCTCAGCTCGGTAGCTTTGCCCTTACTGAATCCTGACTTGTCAGGATAAGGGGCATAACCTTGTAGGCCTGCTGATGAACCCCAGAGCAACAACCTTGTGCAGTACTTTGTGCCCTTTCTGCATGTGAGTAGGGACACAGACACAAAAAGACAGACACACAGACAAACAGTCAGGACAACAGACATTGTCCTCAGCCCAGCCCATCCCTACCCATTACCATCCCTTAACTGACCCCCAACCCTTTCCACATTTCTATCTCCTTCTCTCCCTTCCCCCTCTATCTCTGTCTCAGCCATGGCCTCTGCCCTCTCCCTCAGTCCCACTGCTCTGCTTCTGGACCCTGCCTTTTTGCTCCCTTCCTCTTTGATACAGGGCTCTGCTTCCTATCTTTCAGACAATCCCCTACCTTTCTGTCCTACCCCATTTCTTAAGTGGATCAATCTCCTAGCCACGCCCCTACCGTTCTAGGTCACATCCCATTCCATTTGGCCTGCCCCCCATCTCTTGACTCCAGTTTATCTCATGACCATGCCCCCCTGCTTCTCAGCCTCACTGTCTCCCCCTGTCTCCTGCTGGTCTTATTTGGAGGCCTGTGGAAGCCTCAGCTTGTCTGTTGTCTCCCAGGACTTGGTGAACATGCACCCCAAATTGTCCTTCCTGACAGATGTTTCAGATTTCCACTATTGTTACATCAGCAGGGTATGTGATGTGCTAGCCATACCCATACCTACCTCCCACATGCTCTACCCAGACTCTGTGATAACTGCCTCAACAACCGTGGGTCACAGCTCAGAGGTCAGGGTGAGCATATCATAGTGGCGAGGACCTAGGGACCCCGAGTGCAGTGGGGCAGTCCAATTACCTCTGTCTACCCCACCCATATTACCTGGCAAGTTCATCCATCTGCCAGTGTTTGTCACATGGTCCTTTCTGCACCCGGCTGGTGACCCCTGCATTGATCCCTGAGACACACAGGTATTTCTGTTGTGTGAACAGGTTGTGGCCAGGCGGACCACTTACAAGGTGGTTCAGCTGAGTACCTTCTACAGATGGGGGTGGGGTCACACAGGGCCTTCCACAACCTACATGGATCACATGGGAGGGGATGGCAGCCCTGACTCAAGGTTGCAGGACTTGGTGCTGCTGCAGGACAAGCCCTTCTCAAACCAACTGACGAAATTCTTCTCAAAGGAGAAATTTTATGTCATCTGCTTCAAGTTCTTGGAGCTCTATGGGGACCAGGAATTGTTCACTGAGGCGTGTGACTTGGCAAGACATAAGGACCATGGAGTGACTTTGGCAAGACATCAGGACCATGGTGCACTTGGACTGAGATGGGGATGGGGTTGTGCGGCAAAGGACTGGGACATTCAGAAGAGGGCCTGGCCATGGGGCAGAGGTGGGATTGAGGGAGTAGGCAGGACATAACCAGTCCACAGTTTCAGGTGTGAACACGACTTTGCCTGTTTTCTCTTGCAAACATCTTAAGATGATTGACAGAATCTTTATGTTGCACCATGACACAGTAAGTGCTTCTCTGTGTGTCCATTGTACCTATGCAGGTCATTTCATTGCCTGTGTGTACTGCCTGTGACTGTGGCACATGTGCAGGTCTCTCCATGGCTTCTGTGTCTGTGGCCCATATATCCCTGTCCCCTCTGTGTATGACATGTGCACATATCTCTATCCCTCCATGGCATGTATGCCATGTGTGCATGGCCTTTTGACAGCATTGAGTACTCGTTCCATTGTATTGACCTGATTGGCAAGAGCATACTGTCCATATTCATGCTGGAGTATTTCTACTAGGTGCAGATGTGCCATGTAAACACCAGGGTCATTGAGGGACTGCAATTTTAGGATTGTGTCAGATGTCCCATATGGTGAAGCTTCAGAACCCAGGTGAGCTAGGTGACTGTGACATCCATGTCCATCTCCTTTAGCATGCCCATTACCCCAGGTGCTCCACATCATCCTGCCCTCTCTCAATCAGACCCTCTCCTCATCCTTGGCCACTCACTTTCAACCCATCCCCTGTTCTGCCATCCTTGTCTCAGCCCCTCACCCACAGTCCAGCCTGCTCCTCCCCTTAGTCCAACTCCCCAGCTCCTCCTCCATGCATGTTCAAGGCAGATCTCAACCCCTTGCAGCAGATGAGAGCACTGAGCTCACTTTTGCCCCCAGAGGTAGCTCTTGCAGGTGGTGTTCCTGTTGGCTAACATGGACCTGTATTACTTCACTTGAGTGGAAAAGGAATTGTAGCCACTGTGACACAGTGACCTGCAACTGGCCTGCCTAATCCAGGGTTCTCACATGCAGGTCTCAGCCAACAGAGTTTGTTCATACATTGTTCAAGCTTCAATACTGCCTTAGCTAGACTTGATGGCCAGGGTCTGTATCCCAACACCAAATATAGGAGGCAGAAGAATTTGAAGGAAATTCTTAGTTATAAATTTAACTCTAGATAAGCAAGGTATATTTGAGACGTTGTTTCAAAATATATAACCATAATATTATAAAGTTAAAAATAATAATCAAAGGAGCTGTATTTATTAGCTGGATTTTATTGGGAGTTGGTTTCATGTGATTCAGGATAGCCTTTAAATCCTGGTTACTATACATCTCTCTACTACCTCAATGCTAACATTACAGGCCTCTGTCACACTGCATGATAATATTAGATTTTCAATGGTGAAATATATATATATTCCTCCTTATATGTAAATATATACATATAAGACAATGATAAAAATGGAAATCTCACCTTTTAGTTCATAACAACAAGCCTTTTAATTTCTTAGTACAGAGATTTACTTCTTTGAAGAGAGGAACAATAAATTTTATTTGAACAGTTTTGCACAGATTGTATTCAGTGAGATTATGTAACTTTGATGGATAGTATTTCCAGATGAAAGACTAATGTTCAAGGTTTTTGTCATGGCATGATTGGGAGAATCAACTCCCATCTATGCTGATATAGAAGGACCTTCATTACACTTATCTGTGATAGCAAACTAACCAAGGTATAACTACATTTTACTTGTTCTCTATTATATGAACAAAAAGTCACTGTGTTTGTTCAAAAACTATTATAAACTCAAGGTCGCAATATAAAATCCCTCTTCTTGTTACAGTACTCCCACCTACTCCTGACTCCATGTTATATCATTTACTTTGTCCTAAGAATGCATGTTGATCTCTGAGTTGCAGCTAACCTTCTTATTTCCCCTAACCAACAGCTTTCTGCTATGTCTGCATAAAGAAAACATGCAAGTGAAGACATCACCATGACATTACAGAAGATTAATGAGCATTTAAACTTATTCCATATACTGCAGTTGTCACGTTTTCAGAATTGAAACAACATCCCTGTTGTACTTCTGACACATTCAGAGCCTTGTCACTCTAATGAAAGCAGGTTCTCTTTGTCCTTTGCTTTTTAGGGGAACTGGATCCCATGAACAATGTGGGAAAAAATGGAAGAAATAAGAAATAAAACCCTCTTTCAATATTCACGAACTGACATACACAAAGAGACATATAAACACACAGACATACAGATTGAAATACACCCCACACAAAAATGAAAACTCCACTTACATAGATTCCACCAAACAGGATAAAATGGTAGATATTTTTTACTGGGTAACTCATAGAGAACCTGATTTGCATGCAAAATTGTTTTCATAGTCCACCCTGTCCTTAGGAACGACCCTACAAAGTAAAGTCACTTTGTTAAGAAAGTTTTGACACCTCTAAAAAAAGATGACATTCTTTATATTTTGTATGTCATCTTATTCTCCCTCTGTTCCTACAGAAATACAGTGATATGCTTTATTGATAACAACTGATTATCAAGATGTGGTCATTCTATTCAGACAAACAGGTAGCTATTTATTTTAAAAGACTGATCATTTCTTTTTTACATGGATTTCAGGCAATTGCCTTACTTACTTAAAAATCATAGATAAATGGCTGGACAGAGGGCTTTTTCTTCCTCCTTAATACTTGGAGAAGAGTTTTAATAAATGTGGTGTTTTATAATTCCTAAAAACTTAACTCACTCTGAGAATCTCCTGCTACTTTTAAAAACTGGTTTTTATTCTTCTGTGAAACACAGAATATGTGCTCCTTGTAACTTGTTGGTGTCTCTGAAGCCAACCCCTGTAATAAATTTCAATTGCACCATATGGCAACAAATATTCCACTTGAGATTAATATTATATCTTCTAAAGAAAGGCTGTCTTGCTTTCAAAACGGATGTCTGAAAGGCTATCTTAACTTTGACACTGAAAGTTTCTCATGAAATTTAACAAGTTGGAGTAAAATGCCAACAAGTTAAATATGACAGAGATTAAAGTAGGCATGCTTGTTGTAAAACCAAAAAAAAAATCTCTGAAGAACGGACACATTAATGTCTTCTCATTTTACTGTTTTTAAACATTATTCTTGCATGCATGGAATTCACTGCTTCTGCAAATTTTAAGATCAAGAAAAAACGAGAGTGTTCTGTCCTTGGAACTACACATCCAATGAAAAAGCCAGTTGAGTGAATAATAAAACAAGATAAAGGGCTCATACTACTCTGAATAAATTATGGGCAACTGATACATTTGGAGAAACATAGTCTGACAGGTAGTTGTCCATGGTCTCAACCTGTATCTCTGTTAAAGAATGACATATAAGATTTAAAAGTAAACACATAATGTGTTTCTTTGGGGCAAACTCACCATTCAGTTAAGAAGCTAAATACACTTTCAAAAGAATGTACTGATCTCTAAAACTAAAGAATGTAGACAGAAATGCAACACACTATTTACTTCTAACAATGCTTTGAACAATGTGAACAGAGTATTTCTCTTTAGAGAGAAACGCATGTTTGTTTCTCACATAAGCTTATAATGCTGTTAGCAGTGAAGAAAATACTGAAAAGAAGATGCGTCTTTCAGAAACCCTCTTGTATTCCTATGGTGCAAAATCACCATTCAGTTAAAAAGCTAAATACACTTTCAGAAGAATATACTTACCGTTAAAACTAAAGAATGTAGACTAAAATGCAACACTCCATGAACTTCTAACAATGCTTTGAACAATGTGAACAGAGTGTTTCTCTTTAGAGAGAAACGCATGTTTCATTCTCATATCACTTTATAATGCTTTTAGCAGTGTAGAAAATACTGAAAAGAAGATGCGACTTTCAGAAACCTTCCTGTGTTGCTTTGGTTCAAACTCACCATTCAGTTAAGAAGCTAAATACACGCGGACAAGAACGTACTTATCTTTAAAACTAAAGAATGTAGACAGAAATGCCACACTCCATTTACTTCTAACAATGATTTGAACAATGTGAACATAGTGCTTCTCTTTAGAGAGAAACGCATGTTTGTTTCTCAGATAAGCTTATAACGCTGGGAACAGTGAAGAGAATACTGAAAAGAAGATGCCTCTTTCAGAAATCTCCTTGTGTTTCTTTGGTGCAAACTCACCATTCATTTGAGAAGCTAAATACATTTTCAAAAGTACGTACTTATCTTTAGAACTAAAGAATGTACACAGAAATGACACACTCCCTTTACTTCTAAACCTGCTTTGAACAATGTGAACAGAGTGTTTCCCTTAAGAGAAAAACGCATGTTTGTTTCCCACATAAGATTATAACGCTGTGAACAGTGAAGAGAATACTGAAGAGAAGATGAGTCTTTCAGAAACGTTCTTGTGTTTCTTTAGTGCGAACTCACCATTCAATTAAGAAGTTAAATACACTTTCAAAAGAATGTACTGATCTTTAAAACTAAAGAATGTAGACAGAAATGCAACACACTATTTACTTCTAACAATGCTTTGAACAATGTGAACAGAGTATTTCTCTTTAGAGAGAAACGCATGTTTGTTTCTCACATAAGCTTATAATGCTGTTAGCAGTGAAGAAAACACTGAAAAGAAGATGCGTCTTTCAGAAACCCTCTTGTATTCCTATGGTGCAAAATCACCATTCAGTTAAAAAGCTAAATACACTTTCAGAAGAATATACTTACCGTTAAAACTAAAGAATGTAGACTAAAATGCAACACTCCATGAACTTCTAACAATGCTTTGAACAATATGAACAGAGTGTTTCTCTTTAGAGAAAAACGCATGTTTCATTCTCATATCACTTTATAATGCTTTTAGCAGTGTAGAAAATACTGAAAAGAAGATGCGACTTTCAGAAAACTTCCTGTGTTGCTTTGGTTCAAGCTCAACATTCAGTTAAGAAGCTAAATACACTTTGACAAGAACGTACTTATCTTCAAAACTAAAGAATGTAGACAGAAATGCCACACTCCATTTACTTCTAACAATGATTTGAACAATGTGAACATAGTGCTTCTCTTTAGAGAGAAATGCATGTTTGTTTCTCAGATAAGCTTATAACGCTGGGAACAGTGAAGAGAATACTGAAAAGAAGATGCGTCTTTCAGAAATCTCCTTGTGTTTCTTTGGTGCAAACTCACCATTCAGTGAAGAAGAAAAATACACTTTCAAAAGTACGTACTTATCTTTAAAACTAAAGAATGTACACAGAAATGACACACTCCCTTTACTTCGAAAACTGCTTTGAACAATGTGAACAGAGTGTTTCCCTTAAGAGAGAAACGCATGTTTGTTTCCCACATAAGATTATAACGCTGTGAACAGTGAAGAGAATACTGAAAAGAAGATGTGTCTTTCAGAACACTTCTTGTGTTTCTTTGGTGTAAACTTACCATTCATTTGAGAAGCTAAATACACTTTCAAAAGAACGTACTTATCTTTAAAACTAAGGATTGTAGAAAGAAATGCCACACTCCATTTACTTCTAACAATGCATTGAACAATGTGAAGAGAGTGCTTCTCTTTAGAGAGAAACGCATGTTTGTTTTTCACATAAGCTTATAACGCTGTGAAAGGTGAAGAGAACACTGAAAAGAAGATGCGTCTTTCAGAAACGTTCTTGTGTTTCTTTAGTGCGAACTCACCATTCAATTAAGAACTTAAATACACTTTCAAACGAATGTACAAATCTTTAAAACTAAAGAATGTAGACACAAATGCAACACTCCATTTACTGCTAACAATGCTTTGAACAATGTGAACAGAGTGTTTAACTTTAGAGAGAAATGTATGTTTGATTCTCACATAAGCTTATAATACAGTTAAGAGTGAAGAGAATACTGAAAAGAAGATGCGTCTTTCAGAAAACTTCATCTGTTTCTTCCGTGCGAACTCACCATGCACTTAAGAAGCTAAATACACTTTCAAAAGAACGTAATTATCTTTAAAACTAAAGAATGTAGAAAGAAATGCCACTCTCCATTTACTTCTAACAATGCTTTGAACAATGTGAACGGAGTGCTTCTCTTTACAGAGAAACGCATGTTTGTTTCTCACACAAGCTTATAATGCTGAGAACAGTGAAGAGAATACTGAAAAGAAGATGCGTCTTTCAGAAGCCTTCTTGTGTTTCTTTGGTGAAAACTCAACATTCAGTTGAGAAGCTAAAAACACTTTCAAAAGAACGTACTTATCTTTAAAACTAAAGATTGTAGAAAGAAATGCCAAACTCCATTTACTTCTAACAATGCTTTGAACAATGTGAACACAGTGCTTCTCCTTAGAGAGAAACGCATGTTTGTTTCTCACATAAGCTTATAACGCTCTGAACAGTGAAGAGAATACTGAAAAGAAGATGCGTCTTTCAGAAAACTTCTTGTGTTTCTTTGGTGTAAACTCACCATTCATTTGAGAAGCTACATACACTTTCAAAAGAACGTACTTATCTTTAAAACTAAAGGTTGTAGAAAGAAATGCCACACTCCATTTACTTCTAACAATGCTTTGAACAATGTCAACAGAGTACTTCTCTTTAGAGATAAACGCATGTTTGTTTCTCACATAAGCTTATAACTCTGTGAACAGTGAAGTGAATACTGAAAAGAAGATGCGTCTTTCAGAAATCTCCCTGTATTTCTTTGGTGTAAAGTCACCATTCATCTGAGAAGCTAAATACACTTACAAAAGAATGTACTTATCTTTAAAACTAAAGATTGTAGAAAGAAGTGCCACACTCCATTTACTTCTAACAATGCTATGAAAAATGTGAACAGAGTGCTTCTCTTCAGAGAGAAACGCATGTTTGTTTCTCACATAAGCTTATAACGCTGGGAACAGTGAAGAGAATACTGAAAAGAAAAGTGCCTTTCAGAAATCTCCTTGTGTTACTTTGGTGTAAACTCACCATTGATTTGAGAAGCTAAATACACTTTAAAAAGAACGTATTTATCTTTAAAACTAAAGGTTGTAGAAAGAAATGCCACACTCCATTTACTTCTAACAATGCTTTGAACAATGGCAACAGAGTGCTTCTGTTTAGAGAGAAACACATGTTTGTTTCTCACATAAGCTTATAACGCTGTGAACAGTGAAGAGAATACTGAAAGAAAATGCGTTTTTCAGACAGCTTCTTGTGTTTATTTGGTGTGAACTCACCAGTCATTTGAGAATCTAAATACACTTTCAAAAGAACGTACTTATCTTTAAAACTAAAGATTGAAAAGACATGCCACACTCCATTTACTTCTAACAATGCTTTGAACAATGTGAACAGAGTGCTTCTCTTTAGAGAGAAACGCATGTTTGTTTCTCGCATAAGCTTATAACGCTGTGAACAGCGAAGAGAATACTGAATAGAAGATGCGTCTTTCGAAAATCTTCTTGTGTTTCTTTGGTGTAAACTCACCATTCATTTGAGAAGCTAAATACACTTTCAAAAGAACGTACTTATCTTTAAAACTAAAGATTGTAGAAAGAAATGCAACACTCCATTTCCTTCTAACAATGCTTTGAACAATGTGAACAGAGTGCTTCACTTTAGAGAGAAATGCATGTTTGTTTCTCACATAAGCTTGTAACGCTGTGAACAGTGAAGAGAATACTGACAATATGCACCTTTCAGACATCTTCTTGTGTTTCTTTGGTGTAAACGCACCATTCATTTGAGAAGCTAAATACACTTTCAAAAGAACGTACTTATCTTTAAAACTAAAGATTGTAGAAAGAAATGCCACACTCCATTTACTTCTAACAATGCTTTGAACAATGTGAACAGAGTGCTTCTCTTTGAGAGAAACAAATGTTTGTTTCTCACATAAGCTTATAACGCTGTGAACAGTGAAGAGAATACTGAAAGAAGATGTGTCTTTCAGAAATCTTCTTGTGTTTCTTTGGTGTAAACTCACCCTTATTGAGAAGCTAAATACACTTTCAAAGAACGTACTTATCTTTAAAACTAAAGGTTGTAGAAAGAAATGCCACACTCCATTTATTCTAACAATGCTTTGAACAATGTCAAGAAAGTGCTTCTCTTTAGAGAGAAACACATGTTTGTTTCTCACATAAGTTTATAACACTGTGAACAGTGAAGAGAATACTGAAAAGAAGATGCGTCTTTCAGACAGCTTCTTGTGTTTCTTTGGTGTGAACTCACCATTCATTTGAGAAGCTAAATACACTTTCAAAAGAACGTACTTATCTTTAAAACGAGGTTGAGGAAAGAAATTCCACACTCCACTTACTTCTAACAATGCTTTAAACAAGGTGATCAGAGTGCTTCTCTTTAGAGAGAAACGTACGTTTGTTTCTCACATAAGCTTATAACGCTGTGAACAGTGAAGAGAATACTGAAAAGAAGATGCGTGTTTCAGAAATCTTCTTCTGTTTCTTTGGTGTAAACTCACCATTCATTTGAGAAGCTAAATACACTTTCAAAACAACGTACTGAACTTTAAAACTAAAGGTTGTTAGAAAGAAATGCCACACTCCATTTACTTCTAACAATGCTTTGAACAATGTGACAGAGTGCTTCTCTTCAGAGAGAAATGCATGTTTGTTCTCACATAAGGTCATAACACTGTGAACAGTGAAGAGAATACTGAAAAGAAGATGCGTATTTCAGAAATCTCCTTATGTTTCTTTGGTGTAAACTCAACATTCAGTTGAGAAGCTAAATACACTTTCAAAAGAACGTACTTATCTTTAAAACTAAAGGTTGTAGAAAGAAATGCCACACTCCATTTACTTCTAACAATGCTTTGAACAATGTCAACAGATTGCTTCTCTTTAGAGAGAAAAGCATGTTTGTTTCACACATAAGCTTATAATGCTGTGAACAGTGAAGGGAATACTGAAAAGAAAATGTGTCTTTCAGAAACATTTTATGTTTCTTTAGTGTTTCTTTGGTGTAAAGTCACCATTCATTTGAGAAGCTAATTACACTTTCAAAAGAACGTACTTATCTTTAAAACTAAAGGTTGTAGAAAGAAATGCCACACTCCATTTACTTCTAACAATGCTTTGAACAATGTAAACAGAGTTCTTCTCTTTAGAGAGAAACACATGTTTGTTTCTCACATAGGCTTATAACGCTGTGAACAGTGAAGAGATTACTGAAAAGAAGATGCGTCTTTCAGACAGCTTCTTGTGTTTCTTTGGTGTGAACTCACCATTCATTTGAGATTCTAAATACACTTTCAAAAGAACGTACTTATCTTTAAAACTAAAGAATGAGGAAAGAAAAGCCACACTCCATTTACTTCTAACAATGCTTTGAACAATGTGAACAGAGTGCTTCTCTTTAGAGAGAATCGCATGTTTTTTTCTCACATAAGCTTATAACGCTGTGAACAGTGAAGAGAATACTGAAAGGAAGATGCGTCTTTCAGTAACCTTCTTGCCTTTCTTTGGTGTAAACTCTCCATTCATTTGAGAAGCTAAATACACTTTCAAAGAACGTAATTATCTTGAAATCTAAAGATTGTAGAAAGAAGTGCCACACTCCATTTACTTCTAACAATGCTTTGAGCAATGTGAACAGAGTGCTTCTCTTTAGAGAGAAACGCATGTTTCTTTCTCACATAAGCTTATAACGCTGTGAACAGTGAAGAGAATACTGAAAAGAAGATGCGTATTTCAGAAATCTTCTTGTGTTTCTTTGGTGTAAACTCACCATTCAGTTGAGAAGCTATATACACTTTCAAAAAACGTACTTATCTTTAAAACTAAAGGTTGTAGAAAGAAATGCCACACTCCATTTACTTCTAACACTGCTTTGAACAATGTCAACAGAGTGCTTCTCTTTAGAGAGAAACGCATGTTTGTTTCACACATAAGCTTATAATGCTGTGAACAGTGAAGGGAATACTGAAAAGAAAATGCGTCTTTCAGAAACCTTTTTATGTCTTTAGTGTTTCTTTGGTGTAAAGTCACCATTCATTTGAGAAGCTAAATACACTTTCAAAAGAACGTACTTATCTTTAAAACTAAATATTGTAGAAAGAAATGCCACACTCCATTTACTTCTAACAATGCTTTGAACAATGTGAACAGAGTGCTTCTCTTTGAGAGAAACAAATGTTTGTTTCTCACATAAGCTTATAACGCTGTGAACAGTGAAGAGAATACTGAAAGAGGATGCGTCTTTCAGAAATCTTCTTGTATTTCTTTGGTGTAAACTCACCACTCATTTGAGAAGCTAAATACACTTTCAAAAGAACGTACTTATCTTTAAAACTAAAGGTTGTAGAAAGAAATGCCACACTCCATTTACTTCTAACAATGCTTTGAACAATGTCAACAAAGTGCTTCTCTTTAGAGAGAAACACATGTTTGTTTCTAACATAAGTTTATAACACTGTGAAGAGTGAAGAGAATACTGAAAAGAAGGTGCGTCTTTCAGACAGCTTCTTGTGTTTTTTGGTGTGAAATCACCATTCATTTGAGAAGCTAAATACACTTTCAAAAGAACGTAATTATCTTTAAAACTAAAGACTGAGGAAAGAAATTCCACACTCCATTTACTTCTGACAATGCTTTGAACAATGTCAACAAAGTGCTTCTCTTTAGAGAGAAACACATGTTTGTTTCTCACATAAGCTTATAACGCTGTGAACAGTGAAGAGAATACTCAAAAGAAGATGCGTTTTTCAGAAATCTTCTTCTGTTTCTTTGGTGTAAACTCACCATTCATTTGAGAAGCTAAATACACTTTCAAAAGAACGTACTGAACTTTAAAACTAAAGGTTGTAGAAAGAAATGCCACACTCCATTTACTTCTACAATGCTTTGAACAATGTGACAGAGTGCTTCTCTTCAGAGAGAAACGCATGTTTGTTCGCACATAAGCTCATAACACTGTGAACAGTGAAGAGAATACTGAAAAGAAGATGCGTCTTTCAGAAAACTTCTTTCCTTTCTTTGGTGTAAACTCACCATTCATTTGAGAAGCTAAATACACTTTCAAAAGAACGTAATTATCTTGAAATCTAAAGATTGTAGAAAGAAGTGCCACACTCCATTTACTTCTAACAATGCTTTGAACAATGTCAACAAAGTGCTTCTCTTTAGAGAGAAACACATGTTTGTTTCTCACATAAACTTATAACACTGTGAACAGTGAAGAGAATACTGAAAAGAAGATGTGTCTTTCAGAAACCTTCTTGCCTTTCTTTGGTGTAAAATCTCCATTCATTTGAGAAGCTAAATACACTTTCAAAGAACGTAATTATCTTGAAATCTAAAGATTGTACAAAGAAGTGCCACACTCAATTTACTTCTAACAATGCTTTGAGCAATGTGAACAGAGTGCTTCTCTTTAGAGAGAAACGCATGTTTCTTTCTCACATAAGCTTATAACGCTGTGAAAAGTGAAGAGAATACTGAAAAGAAGATGCGTATTTCAGAAATCTTCTTGTGTTTCTTTGGTGTAAACTCACCATTCAGTTGAGAAGCTATATACACTTTCAAAAAACGTACTTATCTTGAAAACTAAAGGTTGTAGAAAGAAATGCCACACTCCATTTACTTCTAACAATGCTTTGAACAATGTCAACAGAGTGCTTCTCTTTAGAGAGAAACGCATGTTTGTTTCACACATAAGCTTATAATGCTGTGAACAGTGAAGGGAATACTGAAAAGAAAATGCGTCTTTCAGAAACCTTTTTATGTTTCTTTAGTGTTACTTTGGTGTAAAGTCACCATTCATTTGAGAAGCTAAATAAACTTTCAAAGAACGTACTTATCTTTAAAATTAAAGATTGTAGAAAGAAATGCCACACTCCATTTACTTCTAACAATGCTTTGGACAATGTGAACAGAGAGCTGCTCTTTGAGAGAAACAAATGTTTGTTTCTCACATAAGCTTATAACGCTGTGAACAGTGAAGAGAATATTGAAAGAGGATGCGTCTTTCAGAAATCTTCTTGTGTTTCTTTGGTGTAAACTCACCCTTCATTTGAGAAGCTAAATACACTTTCAAAAGAACGTACATATCTTTAAAACGAAAGATTGAGGAAAGAAATTCCACACTCCATTTACTTCTAACAATGCTTTGAACAAAGTGATCAGAGTACTTCTCTTTAGAGAGAAACGCATGTTTGTTTCTCACATAAGCTTATTACGCTGTGAACAGTGAAGAGAATACTCAAAAGAAGATGCGTGTTTCAGAAATCTTCTTGTGTTTCTTTGGTGTAAACTCACCATTCATTTGAGAAGCTAAATACACTTTCAAAAGAACGTACTGAACTTTAAAACTAAAGGTTGTAGAAAGAAATGCCACACTCCATTTGCTTCTAACAATGCTTTGAACAATGTGACAGAGTGCTTCTCTTCAGAGAGAAACGCATGTTTGTTCTCACATAAGCTCATAACACTGTGAACAGTGAAGAGAATACTGAAAAGAAGATGCGTCTTTCAGAAACCTTCTTTCCTTTCTTTGGTGTAAACTCACCATTCATTTGAGAATCTAAATACACTTTCAAAAGAACGTACTTATCTTGAAATCTAAAGATTGTAGAAAGAAGTGCCACACTCCATTTACTTCTAACAATGCTTTGAACAATGTCAACAGAGTGCTTCACTTTAGAGAGAAATGCATGTTTGTTTCACACATAAGCTTATAATGCTGTGAACAGTGAAGGGAATACTGAAAAGAAAATGCGTCTTTCAGAAAACTTTTTTTGTTTCTTTAGTGTTTCTTTGGTGTAAAGTCACCATTCATTTGAGAAGCTACATACACTTTCAAAACAACGTACTTATCTTTAAAACTAAAGGTTGTAGAAAGAAATGCCACACTCCATTTACTTCTAACAATGCTTTTATCAATGTAAACAGAGTGCTTCTCTTTAGAGAGAAACACATGTTTGTTTCTCACATAAGCTTATAACGCTGTGAACAGTGAAGAGAATACTGAAAAAAGATGCGTCTTTCAGACAGCTTCTTGTGTTTCTTTGGTGTGAACTCACCATTCATTTGAGAATCTAAATACACTTTCAAAAGAACGTACTTATCTTTAAAACTAAAGAACGAGGAAAGAAATGCCACACTCCATTTACTTCTAACAATGCTTTGAACAATGTGAACAGAGTGCTTCTCTTTAGAGAGAAACGCATGTTTGTTTCTCACAT